>PYHW01009629.1:1604335-1615681 GCA_013186435.1 Turdus rufiventris
TCTGCAGAAGGGGAAAGGAGCAGCTGCAGGAGCGCACATCCCTGAGCTGTGTGCCCAGGCTGTGGCTCCTTCCTGATGGAATTGTGTGCTTGGATTCTGTTTGATCTCAAAGCCTTTCCCCCCTCCCTGCCTGTTGCAATCAAAGCACATAAATAAGAAGAGCACACACTCACTCTTTACATCTCCTGCTTGCAATGCAGATTCCATCACCTCTTCCCTGCTTCCTAATCCACCTCCCAGGTACTCTCCAGCACTCAAAGCCTTCCAGGAGCTGAGCTCTCCCCTGCTGCACAGGCTGTGGATGGCCCTGATGCATGCAGGGCAGTGTGTGCCCACTCCAGGGATGTGGGTGCTGTGCTCCCCCCTCCCTCTGTGCCCCAGACTGCAGCTCACGCGGCCCATGCAGAACAAGAGCTCACCACCCATGTCCCAGTTTGGGAAGTCCATGGCAACACCAGCAGACAGCTGGGCCCCTTCTCCTAGACCCCAAATTAGTGCTGGAGCTGAGGGATTAAAGGCAGCACAGTCACATCTCTGCAGGTGTGAGAAACACTTTGGTTCTCACACTGAACACTCACCTTCACCTTTGTAAAAGATAATTGGGTTAGATGCGATATTGGGAAGGAATTGTTCCCTGTGAGGGTAGGCAGGCCCTGGCACAGGGTGCCCAGAGCAGCTGTGGCTGCCCCTGGATCCCTGGAAATGTTCAAGGCCAGGCTGGGCAGGGCTTGGAGCACCTGGGACAGTGGAAGGTGCCCATGGCAGGGGTGGCACTGGATGGGCTTTGAGGTCCCTCCCAACCCAAACCATTCTGTGATATTTGTGTGGCACATCATAAGCATGTGAGAGACAACACAGACACGCTTGAAGCTGAGGAGTCAGCTCAGCTATCAGTGCTGAATAGTATGTGGACAGATATTTTCCAGAGAGATATGCACAGCAAAGGCAGAATTTAATCCAATTTTATGAGCCAAAAAAATGACAAGAGAAAATTCAGATACTTTAAAAAATTTCAGCTGAGGAACACTGAGGAAGCAAGATAAGCACCTCTGAATAAGCCTCCTCTTGGTATCATGTTTGCACTTACCACAGGTGGTGAGCAGCCCTGGAACACTTTAGAACTCAGATTTTTTATACCCAGAGTTCAGTGAATACAACCTTCAACACAGAATTTAAATTTTTGATCATTCCCAAACGGCTCAAAAACTTCACAGAGGAGGTGCTTTAAGAATTGACAAATATAAAGAAAAATAAAGAGGGTTTTTTAATATTTAAGGTTTTTCAATAAATGTGCCAGGATATGAACAAGCTGTCAGTGCTGTCTGCATGGCCCCAGCCAGGGGCACTCCATCCCTTGCCCCCAGGCCAGTCCTGCTGCCCTCAGGGTGCTGTGTCCTCCCAGGGAGCCCTGGCTGAGGAATGGGGCAGGCTGTGACTCCCAGAAGTGGCTGTGGCCCCAGCCCACTCCCAGTTCCCCACTCTAGGGGGGTGACATTGGCTGGGGACCAGTGGCAAAGGCCATGGGGCAGCCTGGGCTCCCCTGCTGCCTGGGGCCAGCAGGCAGAGCAGGGACAAAACTCATTCCCAAGGGCCAGAGGGGTTCAGGGAGATGTTCCCATGCCAGGAATGCTCCTCCTTTCTCTTGGGGGGGCACACCAAGTGAGGGTGTCATAGGCTGTGCTCTGCTCCAGCCCAGGCTGAGGTGACAGCAGCAGCTCACCACATTTCGGGGTCTCTGCTGCACCTCCAAAGGGAGATTATGCCCCTGCCCATCCCTGTCCAAGGGCAAGCAGCAGCTGCAGCCCCTGGGGAGGCACTGCCAGCCTGTGTGATCAGCTGCAGCCTCCACGGGTGCCTGTGCTGCCATTTGGCTCTGTGGGTGCTCTCCTCTGTTGTTTGTCAGCACCCAAAGGTTGTTCCATTCATTACTCTGCTTCATAAATGTGAAATAAAGTCAGATTGTTCTGCTGGCCTCAGCCTGACTGCAGGGATTTTGGTTTTTATTTGCTTCTCTTGAGTTGCCCAGCTGTGCTATTTGAAGTTTGCCCTACGTCCTCACTGTGTGTACGAACTGCTGCTCATTCCCTCTGTCCAGCTGGGGACAATCCTGGAGACACCAGTGAGGTACAACAGGAGCCCCCACAGCTGGCAGTGCTGAAGGGCTGTGCCAAGCCCTTGCCAGGCCTGTTTGCACCTTGTTCTGGCTGCTCCCAGTCCCCGAGGATGTTCCCTCACACAGCTTCCACTGGAGTGTCCAGCCTGGAGAAAAGAACCTCCAGGGAGAGAGCTCAGAGCCCCTTCCAGAGAGCTGGAGAGGGACTGGGGACAAGGAGTGGAGGGACAGAACACAGGGAATGGCCTCAAACTGAAAGAGGGTTTGTTTAGATGGGATATTGGGAAGGAATTCTTCTCTGTGAGGGTGGGCAGGCCCTGGCACAGGGTGCCCAGAGCAGCTGTGGCTGCCCCTGCATCCCTGGCAGTGCCCAAGGCCAGGCTGCACAGGGCTTGGAGCAGCCTGGGATAGTGGAAGGGGTGGGATCCTCTTTAAAGTCCTTCTAACCCAAACCATTCAGTGAATCTTTGCCTCTATGATCCCTTCTTCCTACGTTTTTGTTTTCCCATCTCTTTTCCCACTCTCCCTCTGCCAGTGCTTCCCTTCAGACCTGTGACTGGGTCTGGCTGTGGGCACTTGCACTGCAGAGTCTGATACAGACCAAGACTGATAAAAATAATATCATTCACTGAAATGCATAATAATGTGAGTTACACATTGCAATGCCTGGTATGAATGTGGCTGTTCCTGTGAAAGTCAAGCCTTGGTGCAGTACCAGAGGTACCAAATTCACTCTGCTGGAGACAAAGGTTGTTTCTCCTTCAACTCATTCCCCATCTTCCCTGGGGAATCTTGGTAATCAGTTAAAAATCTTGAAAAAAAATATTGAAAAAATTTTGCTGAGAAAGTGCAAAAACTGGAGAAAAGGAAAGGAAAGAGGTTTTATCCAGGTCTGAAAAGGAGGTAAAGCAAAGCTCTGCTAGATTTCAGCCATCAGAAATTAATTCCTTATTTGTCCTTCTTTGTGGAACCTGGGGGAAACCCTTGTGATGCAAGGGAGAAGCAGGCAGGAAAAGCAGCTTTAATGCGAGGGATGAGTGACTGCATTTTAAAATTCCTTCACATTCCGTGCGTGCTGTGAAGCCCTGGGGCTGAGCAGAGCTTGGGAGCCCAAACTCACGGGGGATTTCAGCATCCTCCAACTTGGCTTCATTCCCAATCAGAGCTGAGCAAGAAGCCTTTGAAATTATCCACTGTGACAAGGGCACATCCTCGTTGTTTGTCCCCATTCTGCTGTGATGTTTTGCTGGGAATGGTGCAGATTCCCTGCGTGCTGTGCTGGGCCAGGGGCTGCCTGGGAGAAGGTGCTGGAAGAGCAGGGAGAGAAAGAGATGGGCTGAGCTGGAGGGTGCAGCCCTGAGGAGCAGAGCTCAGGAGCCTTGCCTGGCTCAGGGAGCAGCTCTGCTTCCCGGGGGTGACATTCCTGTGGGATTGGGATGGGCACCCCAGGCTGCCAGAGCTCCAGGAGCTCCAGGACAGCGCTGCCAGGGATGCTCAGGGTGGGGTTCTGGGGGTGTCTGTGCAGGGCCAGGGGCTGGGCTGGGTCATCCTGGGAGTCCAGCTCAGGATATTCCATGAATCCCTAAGCTCTGGAAGTTGGTGGTTGGATGAAACCATCTCCCCACAGATTCCCTGCTCAGAGAAGTAGAAGGAGGATGAGCTGTGGCTTTTCAAATCTGCAGCATGCCTGCCTTGAATGTCTATTTTAAGCAGCAGAATGCACGCATTTGATGTTGGAATGAGGTATTTTGACACCCCTGCAGCTGGAACACATTCCCGGGAGTTAAGAGGAACACAGAAAGCTCTGGAAGGAGCTGGGGATGCGTGGCTGAGCAGCTGCTGCAGGTGTGGCTCTACCAGCCCCCAGAGTCCCAGAGAAGGAGAGCTGGGCTGTGGCTTGTGCTGGGCTTCAAGAATTCCTCCCCAGTTTTTCTGTGTGGGCTCAGATGTGAGTTTGGCTCCCACGCCTGTGCTGCTCTCATCAGTTCCCTGCAGGGAGGGCTGAGACCCCAGCAGAGCTGGCTGCAGGATTCGTGATTCAGGCTGGACACAGCACAAGCTGGGATTTGCTTTGAGGAATGGACAGCAAGGAGCAGCTGAAGGCTTTGAACTTTGTTTTTACCTGGATCCTGCAGTTCCCCAGGACCCAAGGCAGCTGCTCCACTGGAACTTTGAACAACTTCATCTAGCTCAGCTTTCCTCCATCTCGTGGTTTGGATGAGGGATGTGGCTGTTCAGGGCTCAGCTGGGGAGAAAAGCAGCTTCTCTCACAAGCCCCCTTCAGGGACCATGGGAGCCAAAAGAAAACATTTCCGTTTCAAACCAGTTTTTAGGGGAAAAAAGTGTTTTCAGTGCTTTTCTGCTGCAAGCAGAAACCCCTGAATTGTGAAGTTCTCCATCTTCCATGACAAGTTTTCATCACCCACACCTTTCTGCAAGAGCATCCACAACAATCTCACTGGGGATCACCACCTTCTCATGTGGTAAAAAACTGAATTTTCAGGTAAGAAATGGAGATGTGATGGATTAACCAGGCTGGGCCCTGGCAGGGTGCTGGGGGCAGATGGAATCTCTCAGATCAGAGGGAGTTGGGAGGCTCAGGGAGCACAGGCAGCTCTCTCCCACACTGCCCATGGAGGTAATTCAGGAGCAGACACTGAACAGACCCAAGGGATGCACTAAACACAGACTGGGACATCTAATTATGAGCAGTTGCTTACTGGAAGCAAGGATTTAGAGCACAGAATGTTTAGTGCCTTTAAATATTTTAGAGAAATCCATAATATTTGCCATTAAAGACATTCTTATGTGATCCAGTGTCACATGCACTACTTAGGAGATCCATTATGCAAGATAAACTCTGACACCAAAACAAATCTTTGGCATGTTTGAAGCTGTACTGGAGACAATTTCTATGTTAGTCATGAAAGGATTATGGCAAAATTCTCACCTTTTTTTTTTTTTCTTTTCTTTTAAAAAAAGAAAAGCTAGTTATTGAATCTTGTTAGAATGTCATCATTAAATAATCATGATGAAATTCTCAACTGAAATGAAATAGAAAATATTTGTGATAATGGTAAGAAGAGAAAAGCAACTCCTTAGGCACCTACATCATCCTTCTGCAGGGACTTCTACTCATCTTTTTTAATTACTGGAGGGTGTAAGCATCTTCCCTTCTTTTCATTTTGGGTTTGTCATGATCCAGAGCTGGAAATACATTCAATTAGACATTGCTTGTGTTTGGGAGCAGGCCTGTGAGCATCTCCTTGGGGAGATGGAGGGGACCAAGCTGCAGAGCACACAATTTCACACTGCCTTCATGCTTTCGGGCATGAAATGGGGACTTGCACCCATTCCCAGCCCCTGGGATAACCTGGGTCAGCTCATTCCCTGCACAAACCAGGGAAGGGGAAAGGTGAGCCTGAAAGAGCTGGGGATTTGGAGCAGAGGGACCCCAGGACTGGAGCTGGCTCATTTGGGAAGAGAGGTGGCAGCTGGGTCCCTCTGCACAACTCACAGGGATGGGGAGGATCCCTGCTCCTCCAGGACTGCAGCTGGAGGGGAGGGCACAGCTGGATGGACCAATATGCCAAGCAGAGTGAAATCAAGGCATTGGCCTTGTGAGAGAAACAGGACACTGTAAAATGAAAATTGGCTTTCTCTGGGTGTTTCTTTGCAGGTCATTTATCCCAGGGAGGTGTGGACTGAGCCCAAGCCCTGGGGCTGTGCAGGCTGGAAGGAGAAGGCACCAGAGGCATTCAGGTGTGTAAATCTCTGGCAGTGCACACAGAAATACCTTCAAAACCATTGCTCTGGAGAACTTGGCTGCCAGTCACATATTCCCTGATTCCCCAGAGAGGTACAAGTACCGGGACATTTTTTCCAGAAGAGGAGCTGGCAGTCCTGACTGTCCTCTCCCTCCCCAGGCAGGCTCCCTCTGGTACCCCACACGTTATTTCCAATGCAGGGCCATTAACATGTTACTGAAGAATTCCCTGGACCTGCTATTTTTTTGTGCTTCTGTCACTCTTTGAGTTTGAATCAAAAGGGGAACACAAAGTCCTTTGTTTCTCCCTCCCCTGAGACCAAGGGATGGCAATTATCCTTCAAACACAGCAGAAACTTTCTGAAAACTCTGGGGGGAAACTGGCTAATGAATCCAACTTCAGCAGCAGCACAGAACTCACACAGAACTCCTCTTCAGATCACATCATGTCAGCCCTGAGCACAGGCAAGCTTGGCCATTTGGCTGGGTCCCCTCTGGGACAGAGAAACTAAATGAGTGAAAACAGATGCTCCAAAGTTATTCTGAAACTGGGAGATGTCAAGTGCCTTGTTATTCTCTCACTGGAGCCACATGAATTTAACATTGTAAGCAAGAGATATTTCCTAGGGATGTGTCCTTCTAGGGAAATTTAGGGTAATAAAATTCAGTGTGTGATCTTAGGACAATATTTGGTATGATGCTCTCTCACACTCACATGCTCCCCAGCACCAAGACACATTTATCCAAGTGCAGGGACTAAGGTGACACGTGTGTGACACAGAGAACAAGGAGTTCTGGTTGTCTGGGTGCCTGTGAAATTCCTCTGAACCAGCAAGAAAAAATGTGGGCACGATTTCAACTCTGACAGCTCTCCAAAACTTCCTAGAGTGCAGATTTCAGTGTGTGCAGAGGCAAAGTCCAGAGGTGTTTTCCAGCTGAGCCCTCTGTGACTCACGCACCAGAGGCAGGCTCAGCTTTAGAAGGGCCAGAAGAGCAGCAGCATGGCAGGACAGCTCTGGTCAGCGGGGTGGGCATTGGGAGGGGTTGTACCCATCAGAGGATTTGGCATCAGGAGGGTGAGGGACCCAATTCCAAACCTTTCATCAGCCTGCTCAGCCCAAGCCTGGGCACACCAGGACTCTCAGAGTCCCGGGCAGTGCACAGACACATCAAGCACTGAAGGACTGGGGGGAAGAGTTTCCATGGAGCTGTGGAATCAAACTGGACAGAAACATTAACAGAGGTGGTCCAGGGGAAAGGGAGCAATGTGAGTTCTTAGCTGCAGGTCCTGACTGACCAAACTGTGATGGACATGTCCCTTTGTCCACCACCCTCCTCCTGACCCCAGACACAGTCTCTGTGTGTCCCCCCTGCCTGCTCTGTGGCTCCCAGGTGTGTCCTGCACAAGCCATACCCATCTGTGACCTGTGTCCTGACTCCTCAGGGAGGTGCAGCCAGTGAGCAGGCAGCCAGACTTCAGAAAGCCCCATCCCACCTGCTGGGCTGCAGCAGGAGCTCTGCAGGGCTGAGTGAGGAGCAGGGTCCCTCACAGTCCCCATCCCTGTGCCCAGCCCTCAGGAGTGTCACAGGACGCCAGGGACTGCCAGGATGCCAGTGGCTGCCACAGCTGGGATGTGGAAGTGCTGCTCCAGGGGAGCCAGGAGTGCTGTGTCCACCCCAGGCTGGTTTCAGCTCAGCCCTGTCTGCAGGGAGGCACAGAACTGCGGGGGTCAAACCCCTCAGCCCAGCTCCCTGTGCTGCAGGGATGTCTCTCCACAGCCAGAGGACACCCCTGAGAGCCAGGAGCTGCCAGGCACGAGGTGGCTTTGATGGCAAGGACACTTGGCCACCAGGGAGCTGGGCTGGAGCCAGCTCTTCATTTCACACAAGCTCCTGCAGAGCAATGAGTGCCCAGCCCCTGACCCGGGCCAGGCTGGAGCCTGCCACTGAAACCCTCCACAGCCCTTCTTCCCACCCCTCTTTACTGCCTGTGCTCCTGCAGAAAATCCCAAACCACTCCCATCCACAAGCTGGGATGTGCTTTGTGTTCAAACCACAGGAACTGCTGAGACAGGTTGCTGCCACTCTAAAGCCAGAGCACTTTAATGTTCTGGAATAAATCAGGGATTCTGGGGAGCAATTTAAATATTTACAGCACTTTGCATCCTCTACCATGATCTCTGTTGTCTCTCTGTGACCTTTCCCAGACCTTGCAGGAGAAAATTAATTAGTTTTCTGCATTTCACAACACTCCAATTACACTCACCTTGCTCCTCACTCATTATGATAATTTTGCTTTCAGAAACTTGACTTATTAAAATGGCTCCCTCGTAGAGTTTAAAATGTGGTTGTTTGTGTGGATGTTCACTCGTGTTCCTGCCATGCAAATGCAGATGAAGAGCAGCCTGGCACTGGCAATACCAACAAGGTTTGCCATTTATGTTGCATTAAGGCCTAATTGAAGGCTGTGAGTTCCCTTCTCCAGCAGGCCCTACACGAGTGCAGCACTCAGTCTGCAGTGGGTAAATGCTGCCTTATTAATACAATTCTGCAGAGGCACAAAGGAGACAAGAGATTAATGATGCTTCTGCCAATCCTGAGCATCCAAAATCACGAATCAGTTCATTCTCCCTTTCAGATGATGAGTGATTTAAAAATTAAAATATGCTTTGTGTCCTTCTTAGCATCCATTGGCAGTTAGGTTATTATTTGCCTACCCTCCTCCTAACCTCCATTTACTGTTATATTTCAAGAATTCTGTGCAACGTCAGAGACTAAAATATTACAAAAAAATGAAAACTGAGACATTCACTTGACTCCAGGTGATGTGACTTCAAACAGAGTGATAAGTAGAGAAAGACTGCAGAGTAATAACTCCCTTGCCTGTGAGCGTGGAAGGAGCCAGGAATATCTCCAGTTACATTCCAGTGCAGGGGCTCTGTATTCAATGCCCAAATCTTTCAGAGTGAAGAAAATTCAGAAAAATATCTTTATTTCCAGTCATTCTTTTTATCCCCTGGCTCAGCACAGCTCTAACTTGTATCATCAGGGTCTAACACATGACAGCAAAATCTCTCCCCGTGTTCAGAGCTGACTGTCTCCAAAAGGAGACTGTTCCTCAGATAAATACCCTGACAGGATTTGGGATTCCCCACTGTGAGCCACGCACTGTGCTGGGCCAATTTTGGTAAAGGTGGAAGAAACCAGAGCTGGAGTTGGCTCTGCAGCTTATGCCTAAGATGCCTCTTCACTTCAACTTCAGAACAAAGCAAGAAATAATAATTTCCTTCTGGTTTTTGATTAAGGATCTTTAATTCCACAAGGCATATGGCTACATCAAAGAGCCTTTTCAGCTTTGGATAAACAAACAACAGTCACAAAACCACTTTAGAAGCTGCTCCTTGGAGCAGGCACAACAAAGAGCTTCCTTTGCAGTGTGCTGTAACTTCCCCATGCCTGTTAATGACTCCAGACTCGTTAGCTGGAGCAGCAGCTCTGTCCATTGGGACAACCTCTCATTCCAGGCTGCTGGTCCCAGTTCAGTGTGGAATATCCACAGCAAAACCATGGAAGGCTCAAACACACCCAGTGGCATTGGAACAGCACAGCCTGGCTGCTCCTCCCTGGCAAGAACCACCGTGACCAGGCTGGATTTGATGGTGGATCCTGGCCCTGGGAGTGCCAGGATGGCTTGGGTTGGAAAGGACCTGTCCCAAGGGCAGGGACACCTTCTCCAGGTGGCTCCAAGCCCTGTCCAACCTGGCCTTGGACACTTCCAGGGATCCAGGGGTTGCCACAGCTGCTCTGGGCACCCTGTGCCAGAGCCTCAGTAAACCTTTGAGAAGAAAGAGTCCAGTGATGCTGTAGGAACAGGAGCCTCCATCCAGACACAGCCTCTGCTCATTGAAATGGCTGCTTTCTCCTTTTTCTCTCACAACTAACAAATTAGAATAAAGTTTCTCCCTGCCTGTTAATGTTTTCCAGTTCTTTAAAGATCTGACACATTTGAAGTTAAAAGTCCTGTTGAGATGAAAGGCCCATTCCATGACAAGTGGTACCTACAGAAGACAAAAGCAAGGAGTGAGGCTTTGGAGGTTCTTGCTAACAGCCTAAAAAGAGAGTTTGCACTGGCTGCAAATCTGATTGTTGATTATTTATATTGGTTCCTCACCAGAGAAGTGGGCAAACAAACCAGAGTGGAGCCAGGCACAGTTTCTGGGGTGGAGAAGGGATGGTTACAGTCACACTGAGGGAAACAGTCTGTGCATGCCAGCCCTCATGGCTCCAGCACATCTGTGGGTCAAGCTCTGGGCCTGTGGAAGAAGGGCCACCTTGGAGCTTTGGCTTCAGTATGACAAATGCTGTGACAGCAAGTCTGTTACACAACTAAGCCAAGCACTAATCTCATTCAGTTTTTATACATTCCCTTCTCTGCCACTCACATGAATATTATTATAAAAAATGGCATTTGAAAAGCTTTTTGATAAATATTCAAAGTTTGAATTCTTCTAGCCCACAAATAAAATTACTTTGGTTCTGAAAATTGCTGTGAATATCTCTGGGAGCTCCTGCTTTCCCTTCCCAGCCATGCTTTGGCCTTCCAGCAGTTCCCATGGGGTGTCTGGAGAAAAGGCTCTTTGAGCGTGGGGTAGTGACTGTTCCCAGGGCCACCAGCCAGGTCTGCAGTCTTTGCCCCATTGCTTCTGGTTTGGGTACCAAGGACAGCTCCAGGATGGCACAGCTCAAACCTAGGCTCAGCTCAGTGGGTACCATCCTGTCCCATTCACAAGATTTTTGAGGAGAAGAAAATGAGTGGGAAGTTTGGCATCTTCCCATGCCTGTCTTCTCTAATAACTCTAAGAATATTTGCCATTTAAGGCATCCAGCACCTCCTTCAAAACCAGTTGCTTCAAGCTAACATCAGGAATAAACAACACTGTACTGGCAAAATTCTATCTGCTCCCCAAACCAGCTGTGGCACAGTCAGCACCACACTGCTCTGTTCCCTCTCCAAGCTGCTCACACTCATCCTGGTGGCCATTTCTACCTCTGCCCAGGCCACTTTGGCTCATTGACCTGAACCAGAATTATTGCTGTGGCAATGCTTGCTGGTGCTCAGAATGCCACAGGTAGCTGCAGTTCTTTGGGGAAGGGCTGGGCACAAGGCAGGCTCTCCCATCCCTGCCCTGTGTGTGCATTGGTTCACATCCCCTGTGCCCACAGGATGGACAGAGAGGTGGTGAGAGCCCACGAGGGATGAGCAGGAACTCTCTGAGATTTCCCCTTCATCAGCTGGAACAAAAGCACAGGACAGCTGAAATCACCCAGGACCATCAGGAGAATCAGCCTGTCTCCAAGGACAGGACCCTGAGAAGCCAGCTAGTCACTCCTGCCATCTTTCACAGCTTGGGTCTACCCACACCAAAAACCTCTGGGGACAACTTCTCCACCTCACCTGTGCTTCATC
>PYHW01009629.1:1620159-1630673 GCA_013186435.1 Turdus rufiventris
GGGTGTCAGGATGGATTCTGACTCTGGCAGTGTTTTGGGTTTGTTCTTTGTAGCACTGTATTTCTATTTTAACTTTCCTAGTAAAGAACTGTTATTCCTAGTTCCCATATCTTTGCCTGAGAGCCCCTTGATTTCAAAATTATAATAATTTGGAGGGAGAGGGTTTGCATTCTCCATTTCAAGAGAGGTTTCTACCTCTCTTAACAAACACCAAAGACAAACATGTCTTTCAAACCAAGACATCAGGTATTCCTTTCATGCCCTGGCTGCTCTGCCCTTGAATCAGGTGTTGAGCACCACACGTAGGGAGGGCCAGGCATGCAGAAACAATGTGGATTTTCCAAACTGCCACACTCTGAGTAAACTGCTTATCACTTCAAAAAGCAGAAGTGTCTGAGTGCAGGCAGCTAGTGCAAGAGGGATGGTTTTCAGAACAATTTCAACGAGGGCATTGTAAAAGAAACATAGTGGGGACGTTTTGCAAGCCTTTCAATGTTATCAGTTCTCAGGTTTTATTAGCAGAGTTCACTTCTTGAAAGCTTTGCTGTGCATCCACCATGGCCCCTGACACTGACAGAAAACAGAGCCTAAAATAGGTTATAAAAAATAAAGTGAAGGGGTTTATTAGGGAGCAAGGAGTACTGCTATAATTAAAGCATTTTATGGCATGTAAAGCCCTGGCACAGGGTGTCCAGAACAGCTGTGGCTGCCCCTGTATCCCTGGAAGTGTCCAAGGCCAGGTTGGACAGGGCTTGGAGCAGCCTGGGACAGTGGAGGGTGTCCCTGCCCATGACAGGGGTGAAATGAGGTGATCTTTAAGGTCCCTCCAACCCAAACCATTCTGGGATTCCATGATACATTGAATTACAGTTTGGGAGGTGCAGAACTGACAATAGGGAAAGCATTTGTAGAAGTTTGGACTTTATGTTCTTGGAGGTCTTTTCCAACCTTAACGAATTCTGTGACTTGGTTTTCACCAGGAGGGTGCTGTGGCTTCAGAGTAGGTCAGCACAGAAGAAATATCCATCCTTGGAGGCTGCAAGGTTTAGCTAAATAAAATCAGAACAAATCAAACGTTGGTCAGGTTAGGAGATGTCGCAGGAGGTCATGCTCAAAATGTGGCTGGAACATTTTCTTTTGTGTGTTTTCAGAAGTGCAGAAGGTTTCTCCCTCGCTGAGGTGGCTGAACTGCAGTGTTGAGATGTCACCTGGAGAGCAGCCCCTGCACGGGATTCACTCCAGCTTTATTCTTCCCATTTGTCAGCCACTTCTCACTTTTGTTCTTTTAACTGGAGAGCTGGGAACTGCACCGCATAATCAGTGATCTTTAGCCTGTCAGCAGCAAACAAGGGCTCTGAAATCCTCGGGAAGCCTCTTTTGAAAGCCATGATTATGCACTGACCTCCTCATTTACTGCGTATGCCCTAATTCTTGGCAGTTTCTCCGAGTTTGTCAGGAAATCGATGATCATTTGCATTGAGAAACTCTTTCTCACAGCAAAGCTCACAGTGGGTGCTGCCTGAGCTGTGTTTGGGACTGACCTCGGTGCATTTGCTGCTCAGATCTCACCATGCTGCAGCACCCTGGGATGTTTAGTGGGAATATTCAGTGATTCAGTGGCAATTCCTAGTGCAGGTTTTAGGAGCTGCATTCTACAGGGCATGAACCCATGGAGTGCCACCCCCTCCTGCCTCCAATTTCTTTTTAAGCTGGTGATGTTCCACTAATTCTGCCATATGTGGGGAAAGTGTTTTACTTTTTCCCCTTTCTCCCCCTTTTTTTCCCTCCTTTTTTTTTTTTTTTTTTTTCCCATTCTGTGGGCTAATCAAAAACTCTGCAACCACTCAGGCATTCAGGTTGTTCTGCAGCATATTCAGATTCCATCGAGCCTTGTTGCTTTAATGGTGCTGTTAAACAGCACAGTGGGTTGTACTTCCCACACCCCATCAGAATAAGGAAAAATGACCAATTTTTTCCCTGTCCATTCCACCATTGGAACACATTCCAGTTTCACTGTGCTGGTCATTATTAGCATGTTATTAAACAGAACTTATTTGCCCCAATATTATTCAATATTCTGAAAGGGAAAAATAGAAGGTGCTGCATGGGACTGTGCTTCGGAGGGTCTGAGAATAATTAAGGTTGGAAAAGGTCTCCAAAACCTTGAATCCAGTCATTAACCTAGCACTGCCATGTCTCCCTCTCTCAATTCCTGCCCCTCCCAGTGGCTTTGGAGCTTGCTGGCTCTTTATAGGGAAATTGGAGGAGGATGAGTTTGGAGTGGGAGGAGGCAGCAGTGCAAAGACCAGGGATCCTTAGGAAAACTGCTCCTTTTCCAGGGCTGGGCTCCAGGTGGAACTCCCCCAGCCCCAGCAGCTTTCCCAGGGCTTCCTGCTGGTCTGGTCTCTGGTGGAAGAAGAAACATGACTTGCTGGAGAAGGTCTTTCCTCCTCCTCCTCACCTGACAGTCAGCACTAACACCTGGTTACCCAGAACCCAGAGAGCTGCAGCTCCATGCAGTTACTAGTTTATCCTTCCAAGGAGCTCCCGCACTCCCTAAATGCCACCCAGCTCTTGCCAAGATCACCACATTATCTTACAGAAAAGTTTCATAACCATGTCCAGACAAAACAAAACAAAAAAACCCTGGCATGACAACCTGTCACCAAAAAAAGCATGTTTTCCTGGGATCCTTCTCTTGTTCTTCTGTCTGGGAGGAGAGTCACTGACAGCACACACAACTGGCAATAACACTGTATTTTTATGAAGCAAAGTGCCTTTGAGTTTTTTTAAGCACCGTGGGTGTTCCACAGGTTGCCAGTGAGCCCCTGCACTTTGGTTTCAAGACTGGAGGGTGTTTGGTGGATTTTGGAAGCAAATCATTGCTCGTATTCCATTCTTTCACCCATTCCCAGTTCTGCACTCCCAAGCCTTTTACAGCCTATGAAGAAGTTGCCAAGGTACCCTTGGGGAGTCTCAAGCCATCAGTTTGCTCTGCCATCATTGATATTCTTCTCACCTGAATTTGGGATCAGCTTCATGAATTTGTTATCACACACCTAGAGGATTAGGGAGACCTATGGTCTCCTTTTGAATTCCCCACTCCACTTGCTTGTGTCTGTTGGATTAATGAAATGGCCAGCGTTTTATGGATGAATTATCAGATCTAGCAATCTGGGAGCAAAGAGGGAGTGAAAAAATAACAGATTAGTCAGTGAGTGATATTGGGCAAAGCAAATATTGAACCAATTTCCCCTTTATTACAGATACAGGGTAACAAGTTAATAGGAGAAGCAGCAGAAAGTGGGTAATGGCCATCACACTGCTGGGATGAATTATATGACAGATCTTATATGCACTGCATACATTTTTTAATGTTAGAATGAGCTGTACTGGAGAACACAGGAAAATGCCTCGTGGAATTTAAACATTAGGAGTCAGAGGCACTTTTGTTTTGTCTCTGCAGCTACCAGAACTACTCTGTTCATTGGTTTGTGCAGGATGTTTCCTCTCTCCCCTAAAGGTGAAGCTCACGCCTCCAGGAGTCACAGCCCAGAACACAAGATGGGTTTTGGGAGACCTTACTGAATTTTGGGGATTAACCATCTGGAGCACAGCACCTGCACATCCCTCCTGCCATCCAGGGCCGGAATGGGAGAGTTCAGACCCCAGATGTGAAACATGTGAGGATTTCTACAAAAACATTTCGGTTTTCACCTCGAGGAGGGAAAAAAAGCAAAAAATTTTATTACACAGTACTGAAGAACACAGGTTGATGCATTTCCCTTACAATCCTTGCTCTGAATTGAAGGCAGGGAGGAAGATGGCTTTGGTATCATTTGAATTCTCCTCTGTTTCTAAGCACTCCAGGCACTGATGAGACTTAATTATCTCCTGAACAATTTTAGGAAAAAAAAAAATTAAAACAACTAAAGCTAATAAAATATTAATAACAGGTTTTTGCTCATAGGCTGGGGCTGACCTTTTGCTGACATCAGTTAATGTCTGGCTGATATTGAAATACCAGGTGAGTCTCATCCCTTTGAAGCCAAGCTTTGCAGGAGCTGCCTCGTGGGCAATGCCAGCCTAAGCGGAGCAGTGAGCTGAGACTCTTGCTAACCCTTAATTATAAGATCTCCCATTGGCAAAAAACTGTCTGAAACGTTCATGACACGTTATAAAACACACTCCAGCTTCATGAGACACGCTGCAACTTTGATCTGTTTGCAGGTGGTCATTTGCATCTGAAATGTCCGGGGTGAATTTTACTCCTTTCTCTTCTCCCCATTGCCTGGCTGAGAGCAGCACTGACAACTCCAACCACTTGAAAATCAGGGTTCAGGTCTAAAAAGCACAAGCAGAGTGGTTGGAAAAATCACGGTGCTTCTAAAAATAGGGCAAATGGGAATTGTTGAGTTTTGCTGTGGAGGTGACTAATGGGCGCTCATTTGCATGGCGAGGCTCAAAGCTGGGCTTTAATCACAGTCACCTCCTCGGCAGCAGTTTGCTTTTCTGAGCAGCTCTGCATCCTGCCAGGGGCTGTGCAGGAGCATGAAGCTCCTGATCTCAGGACGAGCCCTGGGCAAGGCACAGCCCAGCTCAGGAGCCCTCCTGCCCCCCAGGTCTGACCAGCCCTGGAAAGCCCAGAGTGAAGGAGCACAGGTGATTTGTGACCAACATTTCCAGAGAGGCTCTGCCCCTGGTCCATAGCTGGTAAATCCTGCTCCACTGTGGCACACCAAGGTCCCTGGGAGATGTTGTCACCTGTGGATGTGAAGATTTGTTCCTCTAAGAAAGGTGACAGCAAAGGAGCTGGGAAGGAGCTGGAGCCCCAGGAGGGTCTGAGGGAGCTGGAAAGGGGCTGGAGAAAAGGGGGATCAGAGAGAACTTCTGGCTCTGCACAGAACAGGAGGGGACAGCCAGGTGAGTCAGGCTCTTTTAGGTGAGAGGAATGATGGATTTGTCTTTACAAACAAGAAAAATGCTGGTAGATAAAACTAGCACTGAGAGATAAAAGAAACAATAGGATGGATTCCACTGATTGATGAATGGAAAAAAATTTTGCCTTTACAAACTTCAGTTTTGCTCATAAATGAAATTGCATATTGAAAGATGAAAGAAGCAATGGGGGGAAACCATGAATTATTTAAGAATTAAAAATTAAAAGGGAGGGTTATACATTAGGGGGGTATCTCAGGTATCCGTAGTTCTGGGAAGTCTGTGCCTGTCAAGTACCTCAGCTAATAGGGAAAGTGAAAGGAATATGTGGCCAGGAAAATATGATATAAGGGAGGCTGTGTTCTCCAAAAGTTTGAGAGATCCCAGGGAATGCCCCATGGCCTCTGCCTTTATTTGAATAAAGCAAAAGGGACTCCTCTGGCTCCTTTTTGGACATAAACCTCTGGTGTTTGTGGATTAATTTTCCTGACACAGGCAACCAGTGGAAGGACCTCAAGCTGTGCCAGAGGAGGGTCAGGTTGGACATCAGGAGGAATTTCTTCACTGAAAGGGTTGTCAGGCATTGGAAGGAGCTGCCCAGGGAGGTTTGGAATCCCCATCCCTGGAGGTGTCCAAGGAAGGGCTGGAGGTGGAGCTCAGAGCTCTGGGCTGGGGACACGGTGGGGATCAGACACAGCTGGGACCTGATCCTGGAGCTGCTTCTGAGGGGTCTCTCCATACAAAGCTCTCAGTGTGCAGCTCATGGGGTCATGGCTCAGCCTTGTAGGTCTTGTCCTGGCAGATCCCCCAGGGGAGCTGGGCAGTGGGAGTAGAGCTGCTGGGATAAGAAAGGGCCCAGCTTTGATGAGCACATTGCTGCCAGGGAGGTGCAAATCCCATCTCCCAGCGGGGAGGGGTACCCATGATTTGTGATTCTATGAATGGTTGGACCTGTGGGCACAGGAAGACCCAGGGCTGGGCAGGGCCAGGCTCTGTCTGGCCCTCAGGGGCTGGGGCTGGTGCCAGGGCAGGACCCAAATCTCTGACAGAGTCAGGGAAATGCCTTCAGTGATTCTTTTACCAAGTGCAGCACAGAAAAGGAACACTGCACAAATTGTCCACAAACAACTCCTGTGCTCCAAAACCTCCAGCAGTGGCTGAGAACAAATCTTTGATGCCCTCAGGGACGAGCCATTAAACACAGAGGTCATGGGTGAATGGCAGCAGTGCTGCTGTGACTTTTCTCTCATCTCTGTCACCAGGGCCAGCCCAGACAGCAGCCAGCCCTCCCCAGGGTCCCAGGCAGCTGTCAGGGCTGAGGGAACACAGCACACTTACAGACGTGCTACAAGCACTTGGCAGGCTCAGCCAGCTCCTGGCTGAACAGGACACCTGGAAGGTTTTGTGGAGGCTTTTCCAGCTCAGGTGCACACGAGTGAAAGGCAGTGCTGGTACAACCCCAGCACTCTGCAGTTCCCAGGTGGGTCAGGTGTGGCTTCCTGCTGCCCATGGCTGTTGTACAGCTGGGAGCCAGGTGTCCTCCAGCATCTCCAACACCTGTGACAGTGAAAATAGCTGAGACAATGCTTTTGGGGTGTCCTGGAACCTCCCTGGGCAGCCACCCCACCTCACACCGTGCCTGTGACTGTTCCCATCCCATCTCCTGTATTCCTCTGGAAGGTGGGATGGATCCCCTGACAGCCCAAACACTCTATTCTGTCACTCTCAGAAACCTGGAGACAGCACTAATCTAAACAGTGGGTAGGTAACAAGAGCTGAAATAGCAAACAAGCAAGGAAAAAAAAAAAAGAAAAAGGAAGTGAATTCAAACAAATATTGTCTGTGCTGCTTCAGAAGAGCACTGTCTGGGGTGTAATTCTGTCATCATGCATCCAAACAAGGGAGGTGAAACATGGTCACAAAGAGACATTTAAGCCTGGCACAAAATCTCCTCTCTAAGCCTGCCTTTCCACTCCAGTAAAAGTGGCCTCACATGTAGGTTTTCATTTCTCTTAAGCTTTTAAGGAGTGCAAAACAGACCCTTTGTCCTGTGCCATCAGCTCTGATCTTCTCAAGGCTCGTTAATGGAGCAGGGCTGGGGGCATCCCCTGGGTATCTGCGCTGGGGGCTCTGCACAAGAGAGCAACCAACAGCAGTACCAGGGTTTAAACCCTCTCTGCCTCAAAAACCCCTGTCCCCTTCTGCCCCTGGGCAGCCCTGCAGATGAACAAGCCCTGCAGATGAACAAGATTCATCCCAAAGCTGTGGGATGTCTCTGCCCTGTTCTGCCTCTCTGCCATGCTGGGCTCTGGCTTTTGTCATTTACAGAGAAACTTAGGTTAAAATGAACCACTGGAGATGTCTGACCCCAAACCGAGCCGAAAAGGGATGAGGTAGATCAGGTTTATGAAGGTTTTATTTTTGTCTCTCCATAGTGAGCCCCTGCTCTAGTATTTGATTGATCTCACAGAATAGTTCTGATGTTCAAAACCTTGTGCCTGTGGTTTAAATGTTGCTGAAGAGCAACAGGTGATGAGCAATGCATGGAATCAGAGCCAGGATATGCCTGATGTGTTGCAGTGGTGTCTGGAGGGGTCTGGCAGGGCTCAGGGTCACCACTGATCCTGCCTGGCAGCAATCCCTGAGTACATTGTGCAGCAGGAGACAGATTCTTCCTGCCCAGTGAACAAATAACCCCCAGCAGGTCAAATCCTGAGCCTGAGCTAGGCCAGCTCTGTGTGAGCGGAGCAGGAGCTGCAGGATCCTGAGGTGCTGCTCAGCCAGACATTTCCTGCCACCCCTGCTCTGCTTTCCTCCTCTGCAAGCACAGTGTCACCCCAGCCTGGCTCAGCTGCTTGTGCCTTCTTCACCTGTCCCCCACCTTGATCCGTGGGGACACCTGCCCTGGCCTGGCCTGGCAGGGCACACCTGAGACAGGTGGGAGAGGCTGCAGGGAAAATCCCAGGTGCTGGGGAGGTGCTGGAGCCTCCAGCCCTGCCCACTGAGGAGGAGCTGTCCCCAGTGCCACAGCACCTGCAGTCCCAGCCTGCCCTCTCCATCCTCTCCCAGCAAACCAACCCCAGCCAAGTCCTTCTTCCCAGCATGCAGCCACTCCCAGCCCTGCCTGGACCACTCTGGGGGAGTAACAGGGCCTGGGAACAATTCCTGAGGTGTTTTTGGTGATGGGCTCCTCAGGGTGAGGGCTGGGATGGCAGCTGCCTGCCACAGGGCTGAGTGTGCCATGGTCAGGGACCAGCCACCCTGAGCTGCCTCAGAACTGTCCCTCTGTGATCCAGAATTGCACATCCTAAAGCAACACGAGGTAGTGCTGGATGTCTGATCTAATAAAATATCTGCCAGATACCTTCCTACAACTTCCACTTGCTGTTATCCCTAATGCAAGGCTGTGCTCCCTGGGATCCCGGGAGCAGCACGTCCATCCTTCATCATTACTCTGCCCAGATTGTCCTGATGGGCTGCTAAGTGAATTATGGAGGAGACATTACCCTGGGAAGAGCTGACCTTGTCCTTAACCTCAGCACATTCTTCAATTAATGCCCCACAAGACAAATTAATTCTATTAATCTGCAGAGGCCTTTAAGCAGATGAATTGGGATTTCTGCCTTTCTCCCTAAACCCACTTCTTCCTTCCCCTCCCTAATGAGCCTTTGCTTGCAATCAATAGTTAAGGGTTTGGCACTGTTTGAAAGCAAAAATAAGCAGAGTTGTGCTTATAGCCTGGTTGCCTCCTAAACCCTGCTATGAAGGAGAAAGGGTTCTGAAAGCTGATATGTATTTCATTTTCCTGTCCCAAACAGGCTCTGCAGCTTTTCCTCACACGGTTTGTGCTGCAAAAGCCAGAGGAGGAAGAGTCACTTGCAGACCTGCTCAAATTTGCTCACTCTGCCTGTACCTCAAGCAACAGGCTCTGCTGAGCATGAGTGAAAATGGAAAGGGTGGTTCTGTAAAGATTTTGGGGTGGAGAAGGCTGAGATGCATGTTTTGGGGATTTCCCAGTGAGGTTCTCCAGGGGAATGCCCTGTAATCCCCACTCAGTGCCGGAGAACATCTGAGCATAGCTGTGTCTGTGGGGCCTCTCTGGAGTATGTGGAGATAGCCTGGGGTCTTGGCCAAGAGATCCCAAACTACCAGGATAGCACAGAGGGACCCAGGAGAGTCCTGGAGAGCCTGAGGGAAAAAACTGGAGGTGAAAACCTTTCAGGAATAAGGGAAAGGTTTCAGGGGTGAGAAAAGGGCTACAGGAACTCCTTATGGTGCCAACAACAGACAGCCCCACGCTGCCTCCTGACTCCTTCTGGCTCCCAAACCTTCTGCAGCTCATCCTGTGCGCTTCCCAGAGCAGTCCTGGAGGTACAGCTCATTCTGGGAATGCTGCTTCCCTCTAGCTTGCTGCTGGCACCTGAGCAGGTCAGCAGTGCAGTCAGATACACAGCAGGAGTAACCAGCTTTGGGAACAGCAGGAAGGGCTTTGGGTGCTTGGTCAGACTGAGTCTGAGCTCAAAAAACACCAGAGGGAACCTGAACTTCACCTGGAGCCCTCTGATCGCTGGTTTGTAGCCAAGCAAGTCCCTGCATTGTGCCTTGGCTCCTAAATCATCCTTCAGACAGCTGGCCCTTGGGAAAAGGGGGTACTTGGACACGGGGTGTCCAGCTGAGACCTCCTGGGCTGCACTTCCCAGTCTGGTGAACCATTCAAGGGACTGGCTTAAGGATCTGTTCAAAAACTTTGCCTGAGTGCCATCACCAGTAACACTCTGAGCACTTGTCCACTTTGCAATCTTAATGGTTTGGTTTATTTTATTTTATTTTATTTGCTAGGCAGCTGTGAGCACTGTGAGTATCTAAGACATGCCCGTGGTAATGAGGGAGACCATTTCTTATGGCATAATAACCATAATTAAGGATGGGATTTTTCAAAAGCAATCAGGGAAGTCAATAAGAGTCCGTAAGAAGTGGGTGCCTCATTTCCTCGAGGTGCATTTGCAAATCCTACCCTAAAACATTGATATTTCATGTGGGCACATCTAAGTCTGTGTGGGAGAAGCCTCAAATCCTTTTTGAAAAGTGCTATGCATATTGTAATTGGAACAGATTAATATGAATCTCTGTGGCAGCTTAACCTTTTATTCTCCTTATTTCAAAAATCACAGAGTATTTCACTCACAAGAAACGATATCTTGTAGTTAATGAGGGGCCAGATCCAGCTGTGTCACTGGCACAGCTGCCCAGACTGCAGCAGAACAATCCTGATCCACCCCAGCCAGGGAGCAGAGGCTAAAAAGCAGCCAGTCATATTATAAAGCTGCAAATATATGCAGAGAAGCGTGCATTATCTAGTGCTCAGCAACCTTAATGTCTGCAGGCATCATCCAGCCTGGAAACAGGAGCCACACTCCTGACAGGGTAAGTCATTGTGGAGCAGCTTCACCTGGGGAGCAGCCTCTTCTCCAGGGTGTGGAGATCCATTGAAGAGATGCTCTAGGGCAAACAAACAGGGTGCTGAGTACAAGGTGTCCTGGTTTGGAGGACAGGTGTCTGCTAAGAAAGGCAGGAGC
>PYHW01009629.1:1634847-1646658 GCA_013186435.1 Turdus rufiventris
CCCAAATCAAATCCCAGATGGATCCTGGGCACGAGTTTTACACTTTTATAAGTTTGGGTTCCTCTACACATTGGGGTCAATTGTCCAACCACAGCCTCAGGCTATGAAGTCTCAGCCCCTGCCTTGCCCCCTTTCCCTCGCTGCTGTTTCTGATTTTTGGGTGCTGGNTGTCCTTGACTCTCCAGCTAGAAAGGGATTGTTTTGTCCAACTGCCCTGTGAAGAGAACTCACTGACACCTAATGTGAAGTTTCAGAGTTACACATCAAGCAGCAGAAATTCTGAAAAATACAAAAGCTAAAACCTAATGCATCATCACAACCACCCCACGATGGCTGCAGGGGAGGAAGCAGTGCCCTGAGATGTGCCAGGGGCTGAGGAAAAGCCTCAGGCTGCTGCTCAGAGGGAGTGGGAGGTGGGCAGAGGCAGGGCCGGGAGGCTGCTCTGCAATGAGCCTGCAGGGAAGGAGAAGTTGGAAAGTGTCACCATTCCTGGTGATCAGGGATCTGGATCATCTCCCCAGGGTGCTGGGGGTGTCCAGGCAGGAGAAGAAAATGTCCAGGGAGGCCTCATAACCCCTTCCAGTGCCTAAAGGGGCTCCAGGAGAGCTGGAGAGGGACTGGGGACAGGACACAGGGAATGGCTCCCACTGCCAGAGGGCAGGGCCAGATGAGATATTGGGCAGGAATTGCTCCCTGTGAGGGTGGGCAGGCCGTGGCACAGGGTGCCCAGAGCAGCTGTGGCTGCCCCTGGATCCCTGGAAATGTCCCTGATTGGACACTGGGGCTTGGAGCAGCCTGGGACAGTGGAAAGTGTCCCTGCTCATGGCAGGGGTGGAATGGGATGAGCTCTGAGGTCCCTTCCAACCCAAACCATCCTGAGATTCTGTGATTTGAGGAGAGCCTGAGAAACCAGATCTGGACATCATGTGGTCCAGCTTCACAAACCTCAGCTAAAACACCCTTTGATGAACCAGGCAGATGGACTGTAGGAGCATAAAGGGCTTTGTTTGCCCACAAGTATCCAAGCAAAGCACAATGAAAGTTTAATCAATTAACAGTTTCCATGTGGTTTTGCTGAGTGTAAAACAAGGAGGCTTGCATTGGCATGAGCTGCTCACATCTTAAGACAAGTAAATATTTAGCCAATAATTCTGATTTTTTTTGGCAACACAAGACATCTTTGTTCTTCATCTGTTTACTTGTGGTTTGTTTGTGGTTTAGTAGTGGATAATACACAGCAGGGTATCAGATGTTAACTCAACCTCCTCTCTAGTGGTATATCCAGAGTCTTTCAGGAGCTGAGGAGAGAGTTGGGGGTGCTCTCAGGTTCCTGGGCAGTGATTAATTAGTGTGCAATTATCCCCTCTAGAGCTACCTGTGCTCATACACACTCATGGTCCTTATTGCTGTGAGGAGGACCTGCTTCCACAGTCAGGTTTATGGACAAGGACTCCTCATTTCTTCTTCAGTCCCCTCAGAGGAAGCCCCCCCTGTTCCACTCCAGACCAGGGTTATCTACAGGCTTCACTACACGATAAACATGGAACTCTTAACCCTTCCCTTATCTGAATACACTTATTTTAAAACATTATTTCATGGGGTTGCAAAAAGTGTGAAATCAAAGAAGCAGGGTGGGGAGGCAGCTGGAAGTCACAGAGCTGGGGACAGGAACAGGTTAACTGGCTGGGGGCCTCAGAGAACTCATTTAGCTCTTCTGATTCTCACAACATGTTGTGAGACAGCAAAAGAGCCCAGCCAGGAGAAGGGTAGGAGGCTAAGAGCAATGATGACCCCCAGGTGATGAAGGCTCAGGCTCACTGGGTGAGGATGGTGGCATTAATCCAGGTTCATGGCACAGAGCTTGAGCCAAGCTCTGTCTCTGGACTTCTGTTTGGGAAGGAGGCCCTGGGCAGGCTTTGCAAGGAGATGAGAGCTGCTGTGAGTGGCCAAAGGTTCCTCTGGTGTCCTGGTGGCTCCATCCAGGGCCATCACCAGAGGAAGGAGATGGGGACAAGGCTGGGACATGCTGTGCTCCCAACCAGCTCAGGCCAGGGTCTGCCTGGGGCAGCTCCAGGACCAGCTGTGCACAAGAGGGGAATAATTCCATAGTGACCAGCCTGAGAGCTGGGCCAGGGTGTGTGTGGTGTCCTGTTGTGGGGAGAGGTGCTCAGGGCAGGGGTGAAGCTGTGTGGGGCAGCCCTGAGGGATGGGCACAGTCTGACAGTCACTGGTTGTAACCCAGCAGCAGCTCTGCCGTGGGTGCTTTCTGCACTGAGAGGATAAAAAGAATTGGGAAAGTTTCCCCCTGGCATACACAGCTCCTCCTGAATTCCTGTCGAGGCTCTGGGGTGCTGCTGCCATACAAATGCCTCTCTTTCCCTGCTCTTTGTGCAGCTCCCAGGGAATGCATTATCAGGAGGATGAATTGTGACATTTCTGCAATCCCATCCTCTGTACCATATTCCAGAGCATCTCCCTGACAATGGATTTCCCTCACGTGCAGCTCCTGTTATTGGGGAGATGTTCTCAGGAGTGATGGCTTTGAAAAGCAGTGGCAACATTTGGGTTATAAAAGGGGACAAGAGGTTATGCAGGAGTCTTAATGGATTTCAGTGGAGGCAGGGTTGAAAGCACCACACGTCTCCATTTTTGGGAAAACACAGCCCCAGAATTCAGACTTGATCTGGGCACTTTAAATTTATTTATTTACTTTTTTAACATACTGTTTCTTCTCTGTAATTTACTCTGAAGGCAAATTTGGTTATGCTCAGGATCTTTCTGTTTGTCTCTATTTCATGTTTGATTTTCTTCCAAATAAAAGGAATCAATTTCATTTCTGAAAGTATCATGGGAAAGTCATGCACACACCAACTTTGCAAGGAAAGCTGCTACAAATGCCTTGATTGTACTCCTTGATTGTAAGTACAAATAGAGATGGAAAATATCTTCACTTTTGTGCAATTCGGGTCAAATTTCCCATCAGAACTTGGCTTGGGGCGTTGCCTTGTGTTGGTGAACAAGTACGGGCATCAGAATGTGTTTTTACAAGTGCTTTAAGGCACAAACAAAAAAAAGATAATCTTAAACATCCGTGGAAAATTGGATTATTGAGCCCAGTGTGGCTCAGAAAATGCAGCCCCCTTTGGCTCACCCACAAGACTAAGGCAGGAGCTGCTTTGGTTCTTTGTGTTGATTCCAGCATCCTGGCTCCTGTTTTGGAGGGTGAAAGGATTGAATGGTGCCTGTATTTACCACCCACCTCGGCAAGGGTTCTTAAAAAAGTGTGGGCTCCAGCTTTACAGGTGGTTGGCAGTACCTGCAGAGGTGTTTGAGCTGGGCAGGTGAAAACTTCCCAAAATCGAAGGCTAAAAAAAATATCTCCAAAAGTTTAGGGCTGCTGGAAACCCATGGTATTTAAGTGGTTTGCCATTTGAATTTCTTAATTATTAATTTCAAAGGTGGTCATGGAAAAGCGATGATCATTTACTGGGGCAGGTGAGGAGACAGGAAAGAGTTCCTTGGGATCATGTAGAGGGGAGAGGGCACTGCTGAGTGGGAGCAGAGGGAACACAGGACCAAGGCCGGACACTATTCCAGCCTTGCTGCATTTTCTCTGCAACCACCACAGCCACAAGCTCCTTACTGCTAATTGAAATAGAAGATGCAAGCAGGGAGAAAATTTTAAAAATAACTGAAAAAAAGGCATATAAAAGCACAGCCAAGAGCTGAATATTCTGAAAATCACCCAGTAACAGGAGACAAAGCAAATACATCGAGGATGAGGGAGGGAAGTACCTGCAGCACTCCTGAGGAGAGCCAGAATCCCTGCCCTGCCCCATTCCTGGAACTCCTGATTGTTGCCAGTGCTGCCTGTTTGTCCCACGTCAGGGACAATGGCTGGGTGAGGAGAGGAAGGATTTTGTCATATTGGAATTCAGTTTCCTTTGCATTGCCATGGCAATGCAGGCAAGATTTTGATCACTGGCTGAGACACTTCAGCAGATATTAATACAGCTTTTGCCAAGGAGGGAGCTGAACGACAGCTCTGCTTGTGAGGCTGATTTGAACCTTCTGCTTTTTAGGCTGGATCAAAAGCCATGCACCCAGAGAAAGTGGAAAGGGAGGGGGAAAGGGATCTTTACTTAGGGCAACTTATGAAAAATGCCTGAAGTTGAGAGAATACATTTAATTCCTACTAAATTGGCATCAACATCTTTGGCTGACTGCAAGGCAAGAAAGTGCAAACTCCCTTGAGGCAGCAAGTTCTAAAATAAACCTTCTACTGCAGCACTCTGCTGTCAGAAGTTCTAACTCGTGTTTCTACTCCTCTGTCTCCTGAACGTCTCCTTGCTCACAGAGCTGCTATTTTATCCCTTATTTGTATAAGGTGTGACATAATAGGAACACCAGACTCATGTCTGAGACCCCTCAGGTCACAAGCACTCACAGCCCCAATTTGTGCTTCTAAAGGAATTAATTTTCCCTATTCCTACTCTTTCATAACGATGAGAATGTTAATGATGTCCCTAATGAATGTTTTAAGCCTGAGCAGAGGATGCCCAGCAGCAGCCAGGGGAGAGGGGCAGGAAATCAGGTGGGGTGGCTCCTCTGAGCACAACACTCAGAAACAAAGGGGCAAAAGCTGCTCCCTGCACGGGCAAACTCAGTTCCAGCTGCCTCCTACGAGCCCTGGTGACCACCAGCAGCAGGCAGGGGCTCAAAGGGTGTCCCAGTCGCAGCTGAGCTGAGGAAAGCTCCCACCACAACACAGGGTTTTGTTGCTCTGGTTGTTATTCTGGAATAATTAAAGCTGGCTCAACAAAACTCCTCTGAGGGTGAAAGAATGGCTCCTGAAAGGTTTGGAAAGCTCCAGAAGAGGCTCCAGCCATGCAGGCTGACAACAGTGTGGGATACAAGGTCCATCCCCACAGAGTATTCCCTTTGGTAGGAGAACCCAGGCTGACAGGGCAGCTGTGACAGAGCTCCTGCCAAAAGTCTCTAAATGCTGGGAATTGGAGCCATTTGAAGGAGCTCCTGCCATGGAAATGTGCTCCCTGCTCCCTGTCAGATCCCATCACTCACCACCACCTCCTGCTGACACTTGGGGCTCTCCAGGCAGGGCGAGGAACACGCCAGATCTGCAGCCTGCATCTCTCAGCTGGAACAAAGCCACAGCCTGTCCAGCGCATGGCTCAGAGCTGTGACAGTGCCTGAGAGCCAGAGTGACATCCCTCCCACTCAGACACACATCCCTATCAGCTCAGGGAACCTTGGGATGCTGGGGATCTTTGCACTGCTGATCTGCTGCCTGCAGCCTCTGGAACGTTTCTGCAAAAGTGCATTTTGTTCTCCAGATCGTTCTTTTTCCCTGCTTAGCACTTTATCCCAGCAGGAAATGTTCTGTAAGGCCACCAGCCTAATTAAAAAGTTCTCATGTTGAGGCTGTTCTGAAATATGCACATTTAGAGCTCGCTGCACATGCAGAACAGGAATGTATGCATATGGATATCTGCAACCATCTTCCTATTTTTGGCTGAGTGAGCATATTTTCTGGGATCACATTCTGATCTCTGACTAATTAGTGTGCAGAATTAATATTTTTCAAGGGAGTTTAGCTGTGAAAAAAAACACGTGTTCAGCTGCATGTTCAATTTGTGAGTGTGCTCCTGCACTGCCACGGAGTGATCAGGAATTGTGTGGGGAAAAACAAGGTCTTTGTCCATTTGCATCAGTGGTTTTTGGTTTACCAGCACAAGGAGACAGGTGGTTGAATTTAGATTTTGTGAATGCTTGTGCATAGCCAAATCCCTTGGAAAATCTAGGTCAAACCCTGCAGACAACATTTGGGCTGACTTCTGTTTCCACACACTCTTTGCTCTGCAAGAAATCAATTCTGCGTGCATCAGAGAAGGGAAGTGGCAACAGAAAGTTCTGCTCAAGCCAGAGGGATTTGAATCACCCAGTTTCCCCCAAACACAGGTATTGAGACTTCCTCAAATCTTCCCATTTTGCTCAAATCCATTGGAATGGAAGCCAGCAGTGCCACCACTGTGCTCACTAACCCAGCCCTGCAATCTGACCCACACCCTGCTGCTTCCCTTGGAGTTCAGACTGGCTACTGAGCTTCCCTGCGATTGATTCCTTCCATTCCAGCTTGCTCCTGCCCTGCATTCTCTAGAAAGCCCCTCAGATCTACTTGGTGGGAAAACAAACGGACCTGGTGGAGCTTTGATCTGAGTCTTTGTCAAAGCTCAACCACGCCATTTTGGTGTGGGGGAAACTAACTCCAAAACTTCCTCTTCTCCTACACGCCTGTCAGAGTTCGGGGTCTTTGATAAAATGAACCTCCAACCATTCCATTTTGCTGAGCCCATCACACTCCTCAGCATCATCCCAGCAATTTGTTAGGCAGTTTGGTGAAATACAGGCAGAAGCTGTTTGAAACAGGGACATGGTTCATAGGTAGCTCTGGTTCAGGGTACGTGGGTGATGTCTAGAAGAGAAACAATGTTCTCCAGCCTTCATGTTCGTGTGACAGTGAGCGCTGTCAATCACTTAAAATGACTTCAGCTTCACAGCGACAGGACCCTGCTGTCACTGCACTTATCTCTGAATAATGTAAAGAAAGCAGAGAACCACAAACATAAAGATCGAGCCTGTGGAGACAGGGATTGACAGCTTGGAAAGTGCCACCAGGGTACAGCAATCCCAGGCAATCATGGCATTGACCACCACTCCCATTGCATCAGGGGTATTTCCCTCTGAACATTCCCACCAGGCTATAAAACATCCTCCAGGAATCTCAGGAGTGTCACTGAACAGAGCAGGGACAGAATTCCCTGGAACAAAGAGCACTGGGTACATCTCAGCCTGTGTGAAGGGCACAGAGAGCTTCTTGCTGTGCTGTCTGTGCTCCCTGGCTCCCACAGTCCCTGCCAATGGCAGGAAGGAGCAGGAATGAGCAGCACTGGGACACTGGGATGTGTTTGTGCATTATTTGTGGTTATTCCTGATGGCATCTTGCTGAAAGGAGGAGCCTCTGGCAGTGAGAAGGGCACTGGTGAACACATCACAGAGGACTGAACCCTGGGTTTTCTTGGGCTGCATTTCCATGAAAACACAGGAAAGACAAGGCTGTCCAAAGGAAAGAACAGTCAGAAATGGGAGTTTTCAGCACCTCCTTGAAGGTCCCTGCCTGGTGTTCACTGGTGAGTGAAAGGTCAGTGGGCACAGCAGGAGAGCCCAGAGCTGTGGGGAGGGCAGGAGCCAGCACAGACAGTGAAGGAGCAAGGGGAAGAGCTGGTTCTGGCAGGTTCTCCTGGCAGAGGAGAAGGGCTCCTCTCACAGAAATGCCAGCTCTGAAGTGTCCTGAAGGGACACACACTGAGTGACAGCTCAACCCTGAGCTAAATTACTAGAGGTATTAATGGTGAAGCTGATTATTGCACTCAGGTTTTGCAAAAGGAATCTTGTTTCTCCCTTCCCAGCCTGATCCAGCCAGGAGGAATTTGGGGTGTGCGTGCAGCCACAGAGCTGTGACCTCACTGAGATCAGAGTGGCCTGGGGGGTGGCTCCCAGGAGGGATGTGCTGCCAGGGATGGACACAGGCTCGGTGGAAAGCACAGGTGGAAGATGGGGACAGCATCAGCAGAGCCCTGCTAGTGCAGAGGGACAGTGGCCTCCAGACCCAAGCCACCCTAGAGGTTTGGAGTGCTGAGGAAGAAGGGAGTAATCCCTGCAATCACACTGAAATTCCCAGGTGAATATCCCATGGGTCACACCATCCTGCCTGTACAATGTCCACGGTTTCCATCAAAAAGTTCCCCTTGAAGCCACTCACAGTCACCTGTCCAGCACCTCAAAGAGCCCAAAAAATGGGGTGGCAAACCCAATATTTACTCAAAGAGTGGTCCTTGCCTTCTCCCACCCCTAGATCCAACCAAAGGCAGGAAAGAGCCTGCAGGGATAACTCAGGGATAACNCAGGGATAACTCAGGGATAACTCTGGCTGCAAGTCTCTCATTCCTGCAATAAACCCCACACTGGCAATAAATCAGGTAGCAAGCAAATGTGATAGCAGGCAAATAGATCCTGCCAAGTCATTTTAAACTGCAATTGCTAGGGCTTTTTTTTTTTAACACTCTGATGTACATATTTGGCCCATTAGAAAAACAACTTCATTTTCAGCCACAGTTTCTGTAATGGAGCAATTCCCTGCTTCAGTGCAGATCTCTCCGGAGAGTTAGGGTGAAAAGCACACGGTGCCTGGCTCGGGGTGGAGGTGTAAACCAGCTGGCAGTGCACAAAATGCGTTTCTCAGGATCCTCGCGAGACAGTTCAGCCCCCTCTGAAGGGCAGCAGTCACCAGGGCCAGGAAGTGGAGACAGCAAATGCAGCAGCATCATCAGCCCTGACCTCCTGGAGTGTGGATCCAGGTTTCTGGGGGAGCAGAGCCAGCCCAAGCAGGCAGGGATGGGGCAGGGGGATGCAGGACACACACTAGGGCAGCTCCAGGCAGTGCTCGCTGGGATTCTGTGCTGGAGGAATCTCCAGAAGGATTTTATGGCTGCGTTCAACCTGTCACAACCCAGCACAGACAGCTCTGTGGATAAAGCTCCAAGCACACTCTGGGAGACCATGGATACAGCAGCAGGCCTTGGGGCTGGATGAGCACACAAACTCTCCCCTGAACAAATCTGCTGGGAGAGTGAGGGATGGGCCCTTCCCAGCCTCATTCCTCTTCACAGCACCTGCAAAGATTGTCCTTCCCCAGCTCAGGGGGCAAACCCAGACCCACAAGGATGGCCCTTGTGAAGGGGCTGCAGGGCCTGGCTGACCACCTGGAGTGGGTGAAGCACAGAACCATGGAATGATTTGGATTGGAGGGACCTTAAAGCTCATCCCATCCCACCCCTGCCATGGGCAGAGACACCTCCCACTGTCCCAGGCTGCTCCAAGCCCTGTCCAGCCTGGTCCTGGGCACTGCCAGGGATCCAGGGGCAACCACAGCTGCTCTGGGCACCCTGTGCCAGGGCCTGCCCACCCTCACAGGGAACAATTCCCTCCCAATATCCCATCCATCCCTGCCCTCCTTCACCCTAAGACTGTTCCCCCTGTCCTTTCACTCCATGGCCCTGTGAAAAGTCCAACATGGGCAATCCAGCCTCGGGGAAGACTCCAGCACCCCTGAGCCCAGGATCCTCCCAGCATAACCACCCACCTCACAAGAACAACATGGACATCAGTATAGGAGTAGCACCAAAAAATTCAGAAGTAAAACTTAACTTAAAGGCAAGAATGGAGAGCAAGAATTATCCCAGAAGTGATCCCAGCACAGCCCCTGGGGCTGGGAGCCCCCTCAGTGAAATGCAGTCACTCCCCTTCCCTTCCAGTCTCTCCAGCCTGGCCTTGGGAGATGCTGCTTAACATTTTTCAAGCCTAGGACAAGGCAAAGAATCATCTGGTTGAAAAATGGCCTTTAGTAGAACATGAAAGATTTTATGAAAAACTATTGGCTTTTTAGAAGTGTTTCCCCCTTTTTGATTTTTTTTGGTGACATCCTCTATCTGTCTTTTTTACTGCAGCCTGCAATGTAAACCAGCCTTTGCTTTCTCTTCTGGAATTATTCTATGTTAAGATAGTTTTTCAATCAAAAAAACTATCAAAATAATTCATATACAGAAAATCTGCTCTGGGGAAGAAGCAGCAGTTTGGATTTTCTGGAGGGAGACCCAGAGAGGACAGGCATGGAATCCTGCTCATTCCCTCCTGGAGCAGAGAACAGGTCAGGCTGCTCCCACCCTGCCCTACCCAGACCCTCACCTTCCTGCTGCCCATTACAAACTCCCCTTCTGATTTCCCCAGCCAAATTCCCTGCTCTTTCTCTGCTTTACGAATTCCTGATGCAGAAGCAGGAGCCTGCTCTCCTCCAATCGCTCCCCACACCCCAAACCTCCCTTTCCCCAGAGCTTTGGGGAAAGCCAAGCCCGGGTGAGGCAGAGCTGCAGCACAAAAGGGCTCTTTGTGCTCACTTCATCAAGCGCTGCGAGCTGAGATTTTGGGAGCAATATCTGAACAGAGATTTGAAGAAGTGCTTATGTGATGGTTTTGTTAACAGTGCTGAGAACATGCACAGGGCAGCTGATCGATCCCTTTATTGGGCAAAATTTGCTTCCTAGAATTCAGAGCTGGAGACAGGCTGTGACTGAAATGCCAAATTGCTGGGAGATGCCTGCGTGGAGGAGCCAGCCCGATCCCTCTGCTGAGGCACAGGTACACCCTGACCCCTTCCAAGGGTCAGGAGAGCAGCAGAGGGGCAAGAAAACCAAAAGGAGAGCAGCAGGAGAAGGTTTGTGGCAGATGTCTGTGGCATTCCCTGTGTGGGGAAGGCTCACCCAGGGAAAGCTGCCCTGCTGTCCCACTGACCCCAGGAGAACTGCTCTGGGTGCTGCCACTGATGGATCTGCAGTGCTCTGTGGAGAAGGGGAAAGCTGGGCCCACAGTAAGGCATTTATGGGAGTGGAATACACAACACCCTTAGACCCTAACCCCTCCTTGTCAGCTTAGATCAGATGAGAATTTGAGGTGCAGCTTCTGGCCCAGCAGGTTTGGAGCACTGAGTGTCCCCGTCAGGCTGGTGCTCAGCACACAGGAGCTGCCCTTGGGTGGGATGAGATACCCTCTCCTCAGCCTGCTCAGACAGCCCTGAATAAAAACTGGGAATCGTGGGGGCTGGTGTAATGACACAAACAAGGAGGGAAATGGGGTGTGTGGAAGGAAAGGATGAAGAATGAACGAGCCTCTTGGAGCTGAGTCAGCAGCAAGTGCTGGAGGGAAGAGGGGGAGAATCACAGTCAGCCTTGGAGTTATCCACAGAAACCACAAAACTCCTCATCTCCCGCTCCTGGAAGTGTTCCAGGCCAGGCTGGATGGGGCTTGGAGCAACCTGGTCCAGTGGAAAGTGTCCCTGCCATGGTAGGGGTTTGGAACTTGGTGATCTTTGAGGTCCTTTCCAACCCAGGTCCTTCTGTAATTCTGTGACCTTCACGAACTCATGTTAAAAACCTCTCAAAATCTGGTGTTTTCTCATCCTGCAGACCCACACAAATCCCCGAGTCTGTTTTAGGAGTCTCTAGCCCCCTGCCCCGCTCCTCCAGGAGCTCAGCACAACTGGAATGACCCCCTGGCCCCTGCCCCAGCACACACATGGATGATTCCTCTGTTGGGTGTTTTAGGGCTGGTTTTCCCCTATTTTACAGCTCCTGGCCCCTCACAGAGGAGGGTTTCCAGTGCCCCAAAGTGCAGAAAGGGCAGGATCCTGCATCCTCCCTTCCTGCTGGCTCCAATTCACATTCCTACAGGGCTGAGTACCAGGCTGCCCACGCTCTGCTCTGCCCTGTACCCAGACAGGGATAGCCCAGGCTGTGCCTCCCTTCCCAGCAGCTCATCCCTGCTCCTCAGGACACCCAGCCCCTGGTGCTCCTCTGCTCCATGGCCAAGGATAAGCTCTTTCTGCAGGAGGGACAAGGACATCCCCTCCCAAGTTACCACCCCTCTCCTGCAGCCACGGCTGGAAATTCTGTGAATTTACACATCTTTCTGTTAACTCCTTGATGAGCGAGCATCCTGGGATAACATGGTTGGGTACCTGAAAAAGTGGATAATTTGATAACAGCCTCTCACTGGTGCTGCTTCCCCAGCTGTTCTGCATGGGAAACCTCACCAGCACCTTAGCATTCACTCAGTTGGATTTTTTTTTTCTTTTCTTTAATAATACCCCTTATCCCCAGAATGATTTGCACTCAGCAGAAG
>PYHW01009629.1:1677391-1687741 GCA_013186435.1 Turdus rufiventris
GAGATCAGGATCACTGCCCCCACCCTCAACAGATGGTGATAGAACAGATACCTTTTATCACACTCTGTATTGTAACCCAAGACACTCAGTCAGGGTTTAGTGATTTCCTGTCCTCCTTGGTAAGGACTCCAGGCTGTTCCACAGGTTTTCAAAGCCCCCAGATCCTGAAAAAAAAACACCTGTCTGGCTTAAAGGTCTTGTTAAATGGGGGCGATCACATCTGCATCACAGAAGGGAAAACTCCAAATTTTTCCAACAAATCTCAGGTAAAATACACTCTACAGTATTTTTTTAGAAGAGATTGTCCAAGTCAGAAAATGGAGAGCTGGGACTGGAGCATTCCCAAGCCTGTACACAGAGAGAAAACCCAGCCAGTAACACAGTGACACGTGTTTAACCTCACTGCAGGTGCTTTACCCAGACTGCTCTTTCCAAAGGCAAAAATCCAGGGGAAAAAGCACATGCAGGGAGGTGCTGGTGTGACTGTGCCCTCGAGAGACAGCCCCGAGCCAGAGAAACACCAAAGACAGCAGGAAAACTTTTCCAGCAGCACATCCCCGTGTGGGAAGGGCTGACCCCAGGGCTTCTGTCCCTGCAGGTTAACTCAGGGCTCCTACTCGTCCAGCTTGCCAAAACCACTTTGTGCAAGGTCACTGAACATCCCCCAGCAGGAAAAACTTGTGCTCATCACTAACTTGGCTTAAGTTCAGACACAAGACCCAGGGGACAACAGCATCAGCTTTGACTAGCTCGAGTGAAATAAATTCAAGGCTAAATCTCATTGTTAGTCGTGTGGATGATCCGATTCCCCTCAGCTCTGCAGACAAAACAATCTCCCAGAGCCCACGTAACCTCTGACAGGGAGGGGAAGGAGGTCTGGAGAGCTCTCCCGTGCCATTATCCCTTTGAATCTGTCTGGGATTAAATTAACCTCTCCAATAATACTTCTGAGCACCCTGTCTCTGCATTAAGCCCTCTGCTATTATCTCACACACGTGTTTATTTGTTTAGTCCTCTAAATTCAGAACACAAACTTCTGCCTTGGCTCCTGCTGTGTCCCCATCCCTGGAACATGGCCGTGACAGTGTCCTGCAGAGGGGCAGAGCCAGGAGCTCTCCTGGGCTCCATCCTGCACCTCTGACAGATTGCTGTGGTCAAAATGAGACCTAACCCAGCCCTGCAGTGCCCCGGGTGCCACATCTCCTGATTAAGACAAGAAATGGCCGTGAGCTATCTGTTCCAATGCCAGAATTCCCTTTTTTTCTGCCTGGAGCACGTGGTAACCCCAACTCTGCCCTTGCCACCCTCCCTGCCCAGTGCCTCTCCCCTGCAGGTGGCCCAGGGTGGCTGCAGGGCACCAGGACCTGCCCAGAGCAGGCAGAGGAGACCCAGGCCAGAGGGAGGCTCAGCTGGACACTCACCAGCCTGTGTGTGCATCCTAATTAATCACACCAGGTGTGAATAATTAATGACAGCTAATGGTGTGTCTCCCAGCAGAGGAGTCTGTGCATTCCCTGATCTGAGCATGCCTCCCCCACACTACAGCTGTTATTACAGAATCATCTGAGGCTTCCCAACGCACCAGACAAGCAGCACTAGTTTCCATTCCCTGGCTGCTTGTGGGCTTCCATCCAAATTTGGATAAATTTGTCCTGTAGCAACAGGACAAGGAGTTCTAAGTTAAATCAGGGTTGATTTGGATAAGGAAGAAGAAGGTTTTTGCAGTTAGGATGGTGAGCCTGGCACAGGTTGCCCAGACAGGCAGTGGATTCCCCGTCCTTGGAATAGTCAAGGTCAGGCTGCTCTGAGGAACCTCACTAAACTGAATTTCACTCTGCTCACTGCAAGGGGGTGGGAGGCACTAAAGGTCCCTCCTGAACCATTCTGTTGTTCCAAATCTCCTGCATTTCTTGCTGGATGGGGGTGCAGCACAAGTGTGACTTGTCCCCATTTCAGCCCCTGTCCCTCCTCTGGAGAATCCTGGCAGCCCTCACTGGGGCCCCAGCAATAATTCCACCCTCCCAAGGTTAATTAGGTAAAGAACAACATGCAGAGGGTTATTTTGTTACAACCTTAGTCATTTGTGTCATTAATAATGTAAATGGCCACCTCATTAGGCTTTGAGGAGAGGAAAGGTGCAGAAGTCTGTTGAAGGTACCCTACAAGGAGCAACAGCCTTTCCAAAGGCAGCAACGTTTATCACAATCCATTTGAAGCTGAGCTATCTGAGATGTGCAATGTTGTTTTACAAAACTCCAAATGAGTATTCCTGCGATTGTAAAACACATCAGGATCTTTGTTCTGCCTTTAATCTGTCAGTTCACCTTCACGAATTTAATGAACTTGTCTAGGTTACAGAATGTTTTATTCAAGACAAAGTCTGATATTATCATTTAAGATGTAAATCCTAAACTAATAGAAGCTGAAGTTGATAATAAAACAGCAATTAATCCACATTGAGAGTAACAAAAATTAACAAACTGCTGTTCAAATATTTATAGCAGGAAAGTTCTGTTCCTTGTTCATTGATGTTGGCTGACTTTGAAAGTACAACCCCAGCTGGCTGTGGAGCAGAAGCTTCTCCTGTCAGGAGCCGCCTGGCATTGGCTGTGACAGGAACAGCCCCAGTGACAGCAGCACCCACTGCCAGGGGGAATCAGGGAATGTCCTGAGCTGGGAGGGACCCACAGGATCATCCAGCCCAACCCTGGCCCTGTTCAGACATCCCAGCGACCCCACCCTGAGCATCCCTGGAGCCCTGGCAGCCTCTCCATTGACCATTCCCTGGGGAACTCTCATTTCTAATGGACTCAGTTTTACTCCTGCTGTTTGCTGTCCTGAATATTTAACCTCTTCTCCATTTCAGCTGGAGAGGTGGGGCAGGAGGGGCAGGGAAAGGATTCCTGAAGAGCTGTAATTCTGCAGCTGCTGGCTGCCACATCCACCTCACTGCACCTGCCTGGCCTGATTGGAACATTTGCTGTGCAATGCTCTCAGAACAACTTCATAACCCTGAGGACAGACTTTCATGTCTTGAGTTCTGCAGACTCGGTGCAAAGAGAAACAGGCAAGCACAGAGGGGAGGAAGTGTCTGTACAGCTGGGAGCTGACCCCTGGAACCACAGCCTCATCCTGTTGTTGCAGGAGAGGCATCAGAAACACGTGCAGATATTGAAGAAATGAAATTATATGGATAACTCCACAAACTGGGAGGGTTAAAAAAGGGTCCAGTTTCCATCTGCAAGGCAAAACCCAAGATGAACCTTGCTGCCCAGAGCAGTTCCTCACCCAGGGGCAGTTTCTTCCAAAAACACTGGAGACACAAAGCTGGGAAGAGCTCCTTGGGTACCGAGGTGGCTTTTGATGGCTCTCTGCACCATTACCAGGGAGGGGACGGGGAGGGCATGGCTCCCAAAACCTCCCCAACCCTTCCCACCAAACTGCCCTGAGAATCCAGACCACCAGCCTCAGCTGCCCCCTGTATTCCTTTGTGCCTTCTCCTGGATTATGGACTGCCTAATCCATATCTCCGAGGCATTAAAAAAAATAATCTGTGCACTCCCAGCCCCTTCCCCAAACCCTGTGTAGGATCAGACACATGAAAAAAAATGAGACAAGAGGAAAAACAGGTGAGTGCAAGCATTTGCAGTGGCTGCTCACCAGTGCATGCAGTCATTTCATCCCCACCAGCACTGCCAAGCCAAAGTTAAAATTAAAGCTGGCATGTCACTCTGCAGCCAGATGTGTTTCATAATGCATGGGCAGGGTATATTTTATTAATTCTGGTTTTTTGTACATCTTTGTTTGCATAAGTTTCATCCTCCCATGAAGCTGCTTGTCTCTGTGTGTCATGTGTTGTTTATTTTCATTTGTATTTTCTCTCCCTGTGGGATGCTCTTACAGGCTACTGGGGTGATCTGAGCAGATCCCACAGTGGGAGAGAGGGAAGAGAGTCCCAAGAATTGGCAGGGAATGTTCTTCCTGTCATTGTGTGAGGCTTTTAAGCACAGTCAGCTCTACCAGCCAGCAGTTTACAGTATTCCCTCGACACCAACTAAACCTGTTCTGGGACATTTAATATTTCCCTTCAATAAGGCTTTTGGAAGTGTCATTTGCTTATGGGATCTAACTGGTGAAGGGGAAACAAAAAGCAGGGAGCTTTCAGTGTTCTCTGTGTTGGCAGACATGATAACACCCCAGTTCCCAGGGGCTGCTCCCCTCTGCCCATCCCTCTGTGCAACATCCACAATCCAGGCCAGCTGGGGACAGGGGAGAGCAGCCAGAGGGGCTGGCCATGCCTCTCCCACACTACTGATGTGATTACAGAATTATCTGAGGCTTCCCAACACACCAGACAAGCAGCACTGGTTCCTATCCCCTGGCTGCTCATGGGCTTCCATCCAAATTTGGATAAATCTGTCCTGTAGCAATAGGACAGGGGCTGGAAAATCTGATGGGATCGAGGGAGACAACTTGGGTGATGCTGCAGCCCCACGTGTCCCACATCTGCTGCTCCACACCCCAAGTGCCAAGGTGAGAACCCACACAGAGAATGCCAGCCTGTCCCCAGGGAAGCTCCACATTTTCCTGGTTGTTCTCACAGGTTTTTTCTGGTTCCTTCAAGCAGTTTCCACCACTCCAATTTACCCTCAGCCTTTTCACAGCCCAGAGCAGCTGTGGCTGCCCCTGGATCCCTGGCAGTGTCCAAAGCCAGGCTGGACAGGGCTTGGAGCAGCCTGGGACAGTGGGAGCCATGGCAGAGGGAGGAATGAAATGATGTTTAAGAACCCAAACCGGTCTGGAATTCTGTGAATTCTGTTTTTTAAGTCTTGGTGAGACAGGAGGGAAAGTACCTCAATACATCTGATTCACCATGAATTTCCTTTCTGGTGTTGAATGACATAGATCTATGTGGGCAAAATGGAAAAGGAAAAAAGCAGTGATTACAAAGGAATGATAAATGGATGAAGCAGCACAAGCAGAAAGTTCATACAGAAATAGATGTCTTTTTTCTTCTGTGGAAGTTTGTAGATACAAGGAGGCTTGAAAATAGAGTTTCTGAAATGAACTGTTTCCAAAACTCAGTTTTTCCTGCTAAAACCAACTTCTCAGGCAATATTCTGCATGCCACACATTGCTGGGGAGCACGATGGCTGCAATATTGGAGATTTAACCACAGCCGTACACTCTCTCAAACACAAGTGCAGTTAGTCAGGAGCACCAGCAACCCAATGCCAATGACAGGAATAAATAAAACAGACTAAACATAACATTAATTAAACCTCCAGACAAGTTCATGCAGTGAAATCAATGTCTGCTGTGCGATAAACTTCAGCTGAGCAAGAAATAGTGGGGTGAAGTGACAACAGGTTCCAGAAATCCATAATCCCCCGTGCCATCCTGTCCTTTCCCCAAAAAATGCTCATAGTGGATGGAAAAAAATGAAAATACACCTGTACCTGCCTTCACCCTGCATGAGTCAGGGTGGGGAAATGTCCCTTCCTGTCACAATGCCATTAATTCTGGCCCTGAGCAGTCACAGGCTGCTGTAATATTCGTTTGCCAGCGTTTTTGGTGTATTCTTAATGCTATATTTTAAATACCCAGACAGCAGCAGCAAGACAAGGCAAAGGAAAACATCATCGTTCACTGCTGTGAGCAGCACACACTCTCCAATGTGCTCATTTTCAGGACTGAACAGACATTTTTCCTGATTTTTTTTTAATGCAAAAATCTATTAACTATGTTGCTATTTCACATTTAATATCAAAGAGCGAGTCTCACTCAAGCCAAGACTGTTTCTGATTCCCAGTGCTGGCTGCTCTTTGTATTCCTTCACTTAATACATTTCTGATGGAAAATACACAGGAAACCAAGTGTATTTATTGTCAAGAAGCCATTATTTTTGAGTTACATAAAAACAAACAAATTAATAAAAATCCAAGATAAAATTCTGATTTTAAAGGGTAAATTAATATTCAAGATTCCCGAGGGGGAAGTGAGGGGGAAAAGAAAACAAAACAAAACAAAAAAGGCCTGCTTCTGCACAGGTCCTTAGAAGAAAACTTGTCAAGAAAAGAGATTTGTTCAGAATTCAGCCATTTTTTGCTATCACATCACGAACAAATAACTGCTGGGTTTGAAAATTGTTGTTGTGACAAATCCAGTGCTAGATCGTTCCCAAAGGCTGAGTCACCCCATCCATCCACTGGAATTTCACTTCTGGGTTTCAATAAAACCTTCCCTGGGCTTTGCAGTGCCCCAGCATTTTTCACACACAGCATTTGCAGTGCCTTGTCCCTGAAGCTGCTTTTTGCTGTTACCTGCTCACAAAGGCGACCTTATCCCGTGGAACTCCGTGGGAATGGCAACATCTCCTTCCCCAGCAGCTTGAGCTGCCCTGCAGCCACGTGCACACATCAAACCAGCCACGGCTCCTTGGGAAGGGGAACAGCAATTAGCCAGTTATTTATGTGGTGATAAATGAGAAATATTGATCCCCGTGGTGCTCCCTCACCAGCTCTCCCAGTGTTTTTCCTGATCTTGTTAAACCTCGCTGGCTGTGACCACTCAGGTCACAGGGAGCACAGGTACTGGGGGGGGTTCCACCAGCTCTGATGCTCTGAGGATTCCAAGAGGAAAATGAGCACAGAATGACAGAATAGTCCAAGCTGGAGGGACCCTGAGGGATCCTCCAGCTCCTAAGTGGATGGGACAAAACCCCTGAGCTTGGCCTGTGGACCAATCTCAGGGTCACCTCCTCTTTCTCCCTCTCCTCTGCTCTGTTTCCTGCAGAGCACAGCCTTGTCCTCTGTCCCTGCTGCTCACTGGGCACAGCACCAGTAGGATCAGTGGGGTTTGGAGATGGGGAATGGGTGTGGAGGAGAAACAGGAATCTACTTACACCCCTCTACAATCAAATCCCAGAAGGGTTTGGGTGGGCAGGGACCTTAAGGCTGATCCAGTGCCACCCAGCCCATGGGCAAGGACACCTTGCACTGTCCCAGGCTGCTGCACGCCCCATCCAAGCTGGCCTGGAGGCTCCAGCCTGGCTCCAGTCAGAGCTCCCATTCCCCAACCCCTCCTGCCTGGCTCACCCAAGTTAAACAATGTGCACTCAGCCCTGGGTGGGTATTGACTGAAGGAGATTTTAGCAGCACACAAACAACAGCATCTCCTTGCCCTCACTTTGAGCAGTTTTCCTCACTGGGCAACTACTGGGAGGGAGGACAACCTTCCCCAGCCCACTCACTCTTCTTTTCTGATGACAGCAATTGAATCCAGTCAGCTTCATGCTCAATTTGGCATTATTTAAATGACTACAAGAGGAATAAAATGCTTGGAAATACAAATTTCCATGCACTCATGTGCTAACACACCATGCAGATCTGACTGCTGCAAACAAAAGGCACATCTAAGTGGCAAGTGTTTATTACAGAAGTTCAACCTTCAGGATCATCTCTGCTTATTTCCAGTCCCTTTAATTTAATTGCTTTATTTCAGTTTATCCATCAGCAAAGCTGCTGAAAAGCATTTCTTAAAGAGAGTTTTATCTTTAATCTACAACTCATGTATTTCTTGATTGTCCCTTTAAATCTGTGTCCCTTCCTATAATCTCCAGGGGCTTTCTTGCCTGGAAGAGCAAAGGAAGTGATGTGAACTCACCTAATAACTTCAAGAGCAAGTTACACACCCACGTGGGGATTTGTGCAGAGCAGTTAGGGCACTTTCCTGCTCAATTACACTAATTACCTGCACTGAATTAAAGAGCATCTTCATGTGTAAGTGGTTTAGGATGGGGGCCCTCTGCACATCTCCTTCAGTTTCTATCTGCAGATATTTCCCTGGAAAACCTTCACAGGTATGTTGGGCAGGTTTTGGGGAACTGAAACCTCCTGCAGAGGAATTTCAACATTCAGTTTAGAAAAATGGAGTTGCCTGAAATTTTCTTTCCCTGTAGAAAAGCTGCTCTCAACAGGTCTCTGAGCTGGTGAGCAGAGAGGAACAAAATATGATTAGAGTGATGAGAGTGTCCTGCAGCATCAGAGAATCCCAGGATCCCTGAGGTGGGGAAAGCCCTGCCAGAGTGCAACCCCTAACCCAGCACTGCCAGGATCATCCCTGAACCTTGTCCCCAAGTGCCACATCCACGTTTTTGGAATGCTACCAAGGACAGTGACTTCACCACTGCCCTGGGCAGCTGTGTCAGTGCCTGACCAGCCTTTCAGGGGGAAAAAAAATAAATCCTTAATAGCCAATCTAAACCTTCCCTGGTCAAGTTTGAGGGGGTTCCCTCTCCTCCTCTCCCTGATCCCTGTTCCCAGAGCCCGACCCCCCGGCTGTCCCCTCCTGTCAGGGANTTGTGCAGAGCCACAAGGGCCCCCCTGAGCCTCCTTTTCTCCAGGCTGAGCCCCTTTCCAGCTCCCTCAGCCACTCCTGGTGCTCCAGCCCCTGTGGTTCTGTTCAGTGTCCTGCTTTAGGAGTGCAGCAATGGGAACCCATTTTCTCACACTGAGACATGGAGCCAGAAAGGCCTCAAAGAAAAACACAACAACTCATCCTGTCAGGGCCTTCATTGCTGAAAAAATGGAAACTTGTGGCTGCCTCATCCCTGGCAGTGTCCAAGGCCAGGTTGGATGGAGCTCTGAGCCCTCTGGGATAGTGGAAGGTGGAATGGGGTAAGCTTTAAGTTCTTCCCTATCCAAACCATTCTGGATCTGTAACCTACCCTATGAACCTATGAGAGTGTTTCCTCATTTGCTGCCTCCTGACTCATTCCAGGGAGAGTTTCTACACAAAAGGAAAAGCCAGCACCAAAATTAAATTGAGCCCCAAGCTCCCCACCATCCCAGCAGCAGTCTCTGGCTGTGCAGGGTCCCACTGAGGACACCTGATAAGAGCCACACCAGTTCCCAACAGCAGGCTGAGATCAGAGCCTGAAAAGCACAGGAGGACTAAGAATAAGAGTTTTGTGCATGCAGGGGAAAAACCTCTGAAAGGGGTGGTGTGAGCTGGGAGGATGCTGAATTCTCCACATGACACATCTCCTCCCCAGAGCTAAAATAAGGAACTGTGACAGGGCTGCCAGCACTGGCATAGGAGTGAGGGCAGCCACAGGAGCTGCTCGTGGGTGGGAGCAGCTCGGGAGTGAGGAGCAGCTACAAACTTCTGGCTCAGCCAGGAGACCTCGCTGTCCTGTGGGGTTTAGTTCCCTCAAACTGGAAGGGGAGGTCACAGCAGAGCACTAAAGCCCAGCCTAGCTCAGAAGCCACCCTGAGGGAGGGGACATTATTGGCTGCCTGCTTCTAACTTAGCTGCTGGGCTTTGTGATCCTGTTTCTCTGCTTCCCTCAACTCCTCACCCTTTCATAGAAAGCCTCATTTGGCTCTTGTGAAAAGGAGAAAACACATCCAAGGAACACAAGAAAATTAGGGACACTTTGCCAAGTTTCGGAGTAGGTGTGTGGGAACTCAATCCTCATTAAGAACTATTAAATCCTAAAGAAAAACCTCCCCAGAATTATCCACTGCCCAGACTTGTCATTGGCCTCCCTTCCCCTCAGTCCACATTTCACCTCTTTGTTTCCTCACATCTGAAACACAGCATGACAAGACATTACATCCATTTCTTTCTTCCCCAGAGTTAGAATTATTCCCACAGGCCAGAGGAAACTTGGAGCACGCACCATATCCAAGGGTAGGGACAGACCCTGGAATTGGATTTTTTCCCCATTCACCAGTAAATAGAAGAATTGTGGAAGATGGGAAGGTGGAAAATTATTTGGCATTTTCAGAGAGGGCTCCCCTGGATGCTCAGGGGCTCCTGTGACCAAAGCCACACTCCACAGCTGCACTCCAGGCTGGGTGACAGAGTTTGATCCTTGCCTAAGGATTTTGACACCTGACATTGAAAAGCTGGTTGCACCAAGAATATCCCAAGTAATCAAAGCTTTGGATAATCTCTCACTCCCACACTGGGGAGTTTTGGTGCCCAGCTGGTACAGGGGTGCGGTAAGGACAAAGCCCAGACCTAGGAAAAGGCATCCCTCTGATCACAGATGGCTCTGAAGTGTGGCTGGGAATGTAGGGTAGAAACCAGCTGAACCACGGCTCTGCAGATATTTGGGATTTTCCTCCAGAAAGGCAGTGAGCAGAAAAGCCAGGGTGAGTTCTCAGTCTCTGGGGAAGCTGGACATAATAAATGCAGTGCCAGAAGCAGAGGTGGAACCTGTCCCAGCTTTCAGCAGCTCCAGAGAACTGTTTTGGCTGCCAGCTGCCAGCAAGGCAAAGCACTTTTTTTTGCCACAGGATTCCCGAAAAAAAAAAAAAAAGAAAAAAAAAAAAAAAAAAA
>PYHW01009629.1:1729453-1739878 GCA_013186435.1 Turdus rufiventris
CCTTCTGCTCTGGGAGAAATATTCCTCTGCAAATGGTTGGCAAAGGAGAAAGTTTTCCTTTTGGGCTTGGGATCCCACCATGTGCCAGGCTTATGATACCTCTGGGTAGTCCCTGAATTGGCCCTTAAGTGATTTCTTAAACATTCTTTTTTCTCAACACCACTTGGCTTTGTTACTTTTTAAAAGGAGCACAGCTCACCACGAGCATGGGAAAAGGAACAAACCCATTGTTTCCTGCAATCTTTAGCTACCCATTTTTAAACTCACCTTTTTTTTTCAGATTCCAGAGGCATATTGAGACATTTTGCAGGTGAATATTTTTCAATGTTACTGAGGAAAACCAAAACCCAACAACATGGTATTTGAGTAAATAATCCCAAATATGACAAATAACAGGAGAAAACTGTGTTTTCTACCCAAACCTCCAGAGAAAACTAAAAATAGGCAGAATAAGGAAACATGGAAATGATACCATGGACACTGCAGGCACAGCGGAGATAAAAATGCTCAAAGAAGATTCACCACAGGATATACAAAGACAGAAATAAGAAAAACTAATCAGTCAGGATGTTCTCTTTATTCCTTGACTCTTGCAGAAAAGCTGGGAGTTGTTAGGAAAGGGAACATCCCCCATTTGGACACTTTCTGGGAGGTACTGCAGGATTCAGCTCCTGGAGTTCTGTGATTTCGCCTGCTCCTGCTGCCAGCTCTCATTTTCCAGTGCTTGCAACTGCAAAGAAACCTTCCCAAAGCATTTCATTTTCCCCAGAATTCTGTGTCTGCCTCACTGAAGTCCAGAAAGAATTAGAAAAACTCACGCTTCTTTTTGTGTGGTCAGACTTGTCCAGAGCAGCCCATCCTGCCCACAGGCTCTGGGACCCTTCCAGATGAAGAAAATTTAAAAAGCAAGGTTGATTACTATTATTATTATTATTATTACTATTATTATTATTATTATTTTCTACTTTATGTCTTTAATTTAATTTCACAGTTCCCTTTTGTTGTGTTGGTATTTTTTGTGCTGGAACATCTATAAGCAGTCATTATTCTGGTTGATAGAAAATACACAATGTTTTAGGAGTGATATGACATTTACATGCACTTATGAGTTATTAGACGTCTCCTTAGGAGCAATGAAGAATGTCAGATCTTGACATCTTGTACTTTGCAAATCACTGAGGTTCCTTTGGAGCTGCTTCCCAGTTATTCACTGCAGAATCATAGCGTGACAGAATCACAGAATGGTTTGGGTTGGAAGGAACCTCAAGGCTCATCTCATTCCAACCCCCTGCCACAGGCAGGGAATCTTCCTGTGCAACAGTTTGTTCTTACCTTGGGACAGAGGCAATCACACCTTCCTAACATGGTAATTCCAGCATCCATCCCATAATTTCCATGCTGTACAATGCAGATGTAAAACACAGTTCTGTGCCTTTGTTCATGGGACCGATGTCTTTAAAGTCAAGGATTCTACTCCTGTGGGAAAGAACTACTCAAGGTTGTACAAACAGATCTTGGATGCATTGTAAAGGAGAATTATAGTGGTATTTAACTCTCAGTTATAAGCTGGAGCCTACAGAGTAAAGAAACAGGTTCTGTTCTCACTTAATAAAAAATTCTTGTCGTTCCCAGCCTTGGCAATGGGAATTCAAATCCTTTAGCACCTGCTGGTTCCCTGCATCCTGCTGGGATTGCTGCTCACCCAGCCCATCCTGGCAGCTCCCAGGGAATTCTTCCATGGGATCAACCCCCCACATCCCTGCCTGAACTGCCCAGGGGCTGTGGGGGACATCAGCCATGGATAAAACTGCTGCCTCCATCCCTACAGGAGCCAGAAACGAGGGATTATGGACAGGGAGCCTGAGAGATGGAGAGGGACTGGGGACAAGGGCATGACAGGACACAGGGAATGGCTCCCACTGCCAGAGGGCAGGGATGGATGGGATATTGGGAAGGAATTTCTGGCTGTGAGGGTAGGCAGGCCCTGGCACAGGGTGCCCAGAGCAGCTGTGGCTGCCCCTGCATCCCTAGCAGTGCCCAAGGCCAGGCTGGATGGGGCTTGGAGCAGCCTGGGACAGTGAGAGGTGTCCCTGCCTGTGTCAGGGGTGGGATTGGATGGGCTTTAAGGTCCTTTCAACCCAAACCAATCTGGGATTCTGTGATCCCTGCAGATATTTGAACATCCAACCTCTCATCCCAAAGTCTGGGAAGCTAAAGAGTGTTTCTAGATGGCATCTTCCCAAAAAGCTTCCTTCTGGGAGAAACTGAGATCTCCATTTGGGCCCTGTGTCCTTTCAGAAGTGCAAAAAGCCTCAGTGAAAACAATCTCCTATGGTGTGCTGAGGGTCTGCCTTCTCTGGGTTCAGCTGCACAAAGCCTTCAACAGAGGCACTGAAACCCCGAGTGGCAGGGAGGAAAGCACCCCAGATACATCCCCTGCCCCTCATCTTCTGTGCTGTGCCAGGAGGGAGCTCTCCCAGCCTGTGTGGAAGCACTGCCTGCCAGGCAGGCTGGAGCCCAGCTCAGCCCCAGCCCTGCCAGCACGCTGGAGCACTCTGACAAAAGTCATTTTTCTCCATCAGGCAATTTTCTCCAGCCCGCTCTGCTGCTCCATAGCTTTGATTTAAGGCACTGCTCCTCCTCAAAGGAGCACCAGAGCATCCCTGCAGCAGGCTGGGAGTGCTGGAAGCAGCTTGGGGCTGCATTCATCACGGGACAGGCGCCACAAACAGCTGGGGGGAGAACAACAGGCAGACAGAGAGCTGAGATGGGGCAGAGCACAGAGAAGCAGCTCCAGGGATAACGCTCTTGTCAAGCAGGTTATGTCCAGGTGATCCCTTCCCACTGCTCTGTAGGTGTGGAAAAGGCTTTTCTCCCCCACCTCAGGCTGCCAACAGCTCTTCCTGGTTCTGTACCAAAAGGTAGCAGCAGTCAAAGCAGTCAAAAATTTAAACCAGTCTCCCGAGGTAAAATTTAATTTGGTTGTCCCTCATCCTGTTTCTATTTCCCAAGGCCATGCAGAGAAAAGGACACACAAACCACAGCTTTTAGAGCCAAGAAAATACTTCCAAATGTTCCCACAAACTTCCCATTAAATTAACTTTGGTCTTTGGGGGATCCTCTTTGGTTGGGATTATATATATAAATATTATTTTTTTAAATTATTATTATTATTTAGAAGCACTTTACAGGCAACCTTATCCAACCAATATCCACAATATCCCCAGACAGCAGATTTGGAGCCTGTATGTTCAGAGAATACAAGGAGGGTGGGCCTTGCAAGAGAGGAGCAGAAACAGTAATGGGGACCAGCTACGAACACTCCTTCAAATTAAAATAAAACTGTTTGAAATAATTCATTCAAAATAAGGAAAAGAGGTCAAGGACAAGCATTGTTTAAAAAGGAAACAAATTCTGCCAGAGCAGCTGTGGCTGCTCCATGCCTGGAAGTGTCCAAGGCCAGGTTGGATGGGGCTTGGAGCAGCCTGGGATAGAGGAAGGTAGAACAAGATGGTCTTTGAAGCTCCTGCTAATCCAAACCATTCTGGGCTTCTCTGATAAGCAGAAAGGAAAAATAACCCTAAGAAAAAATGCTTGAAGTGTTGACTCCAATGGGAAAACACACAGATCCAGAACTAAAGAGCAGCCCAGGGTGGTTGAGCAGAGATCTCACTATAAATTCATCCCTGATTGAGATAGAAACTCAGGAGCAGCCCTATGCAAGATTGGAACTTGAGGCAGAAGGATCAAGAGCACAGAAATTACCAGTACAGGCACCAGGCAGCACTGGGATGATCACCCCTGAGGGGAGGAGGAGAGGGGATGGAACAGAAACCACGCCTTGGCACCAGCCCAGCTGAAATCTGCATTGGTGCCAACCAGGAAGCAATCCCGAATTCTAAACAGCTGATTTTTATCTTTGCATTAATACACAGATCTCTATTCAGAGAGTCATTGCTGTGCCCTGTTTGTTGTGGGCAGTTTTCTCCTTGCAAGCAGCAGAGGCAGCAGTCCCTGGCCCCAGGACAAAACTCTGCACAGTTGCTTGGTCATAGGACTGAGCAATAAATTCAGCTCTAGTTTCTTCACAAACTGAGCTCACAAGTTGTGCTTGAAGATTTTAAGGCAAAAACCTGACACTGTTGGAGTCAGTAGGTGGGTTATTTTTTTCACTGCCTACCCTAATAACACAGGAACTATTTGTTTCTTTGTTTGTTTGTTTATGAGCTAAATGTTGCAGGCAGAAGAGGTGGTGTAAGCCAAGGCTTTCCCCATAGTTCATTTAGCTTGAGTATCAGGTGTTTATTGCCCACAGAGTTTGATCAGTCACCTGATCCAACATTTGCACCCATTTTTGTTGCCAGAGATGTTGCAAAACTGTGCAAAATCCCCCAAGATCACATGCTGGGCAACTGAGAGCTTCTCCTCAGCTTTTCCACACACAGCTGCATGTCACTTCTTGTAATTCCTATTAATATTCAAACATTCCTTTTCTCACAGAACTTTCCACAAACACAATTTACTTCTATGAATGCTGATGAGGAACGGACAGAACAGATCAGAAAATGCTGGAAAATTTGTTATTTTGATTGGAATGCGTGTTCCCACACATCACTCCTTTCAGGCACACACTTGCAGAGGTCATGGCTTTTATTATGAGTTGGCTTTGGTTTCCTGTGTTTGCTGAACCCACTTCTGTGCCGAGCAGCACAAGCAGCAAAGTCAACATGACACCATTAGCAATAATTACAGCTCGGCTTTGGCACCAAAATCGCTTCTGATTCTGGCAGCTGCTGCAAAGTACGTCAGTCAGAGTTTCACCTCCAAGGCACTGCAACTTTCCTCTCCAAAAGTGCAGCAGGTAGCACCTGATCCCTGCAGAATCCCCTCCCTGAATCACCATCTGGCCACTGCCAAGGCAGGGGCTGCTCCCAGGTCAGTGAGACACTCAGAGATCACTCAGGAGGAAAAGAACCTGTGCAGCAGGATCGTTACCTTGGAAGGAATTGGAAGGAAGAAATTAGAGGCTGATTAAGAAAAATCATCAGCACTTTCGCGCTGGGACTAAGCATGGGCAGGCTGGAACACCTGCACAGATTCTTCTCAATCATCTGTGTAAGAACTACATTTCATCTCTTCTACTCATCCTGGAGAATGTTGAATTACATCCCCTGGGGCTCTGTCTTGGGACACAATTCCCAAACACATTTCAGCACGTGCTGAAATAGTTACCAGTTAAGGTATCTGGAACCCCAGTTAATCAGCCAGGCAACCTCCTGAAAATAGCTGATAGAAAATAGCTGATAGAACATAGCTGGTAGAAAATAGCTGATAAGCAAGCACCTGCAGGGACTGTGCTGGCAGGGGCAGGGCAGCTCCTGCATGCACAGCTCATTAAAAGGAATTGCATCCCCCATACCCAGAGGTGGATTTAGAATGTACAGACAGTGCCCAGTTTCTGAGATCCTGACTTTGCCAACTCACAAATGCCCCCAGCTCATGGATTCTCATAAAAACTAAAAGCTGAGAAGAAAAAAATATCCTGTGGTGCAGCAGCACTGATTTCTCACACAGTTAATCAGCAGGACTCGATGTTCTGACCCACGGCAAGGCCTCCAGCTAAGCTCTAATGAGGAGCAGCAGGAAGCTGCTGGAGCTCTCCAGGACCTCCAGGACTGGGGCTGGAGATGGTGATTACCAGTTGTTCACTAGACAGCAGAGATAAATGCCTGATTAATGCCTCAGGATACTTCTTGCCATCCCCAGCCCCTCCTCAAGCCCTCTCCAGCCCTTGCCCGTGTCCTCCTGTGTCATCCTCAGCAGATCCTCCCAAGCCAGCTCCCACGCCTGCCCCTAGCCCTCACCTGGCCTCCCTTTCCCCTAGTCCTGCTCAACAATCAAGCCCCAAGAGGCTGATTTTGTTGGCAGCTTCCTGCCCTATCTGGAGCAAAAGTTACCTCCAGGCCCCCCAGAAGCTCCAAGGCTGAAAGGACTCCCCTAAATATACATTTATTCTCTTCCCTGTGCCTCCTCTGATGCCACTGCCCCCCTTTGCAGAGGTAACAGTGCTCAGGCACCTGTCACCATTAAGTTGCTTTCCCCATGTGCTGAACCCAAGCCCTCTCTCAGCTTAGGCTGCATTTTGAAGCTGTATTTGGACTTCTCCCAGCCTGCCCATTCTCCTCCTGTATCACCCACCCCAGGAGTCTGGTCCAGCTTCCAGCAGGCCCTGGGAACTGGGCTGCACATTGCCCAGTCCCAGATTAGCCTCACCTAATGGCCCATCCCACCCTGCTCCTGGTGCCAGCACTGCTGTGCCCTTGTCACTCATTTGGGTCCTGTTTATCTGCCAGGCAAATGGAGGGGGTTTAACCCTTTCAGCCCTGTGCTCTGGGCTCTGCTCCTTGCCTTGGCAAGAGGGTGAGAGCACATCTTGCTCCAGAAACAGCACCCAGTAGCTGTTGAAGGTCTAGACAAATATTTCAGAGGATTAAATGCAGGTTTACAACCTAGCCAGGAAATATTTAAAGGCTTCAAACACCTGTTTTACAGCCAGTTCGATGTTGATGGGGGTGGCATGGGGGCTGCCATTTCAAGAAGCAGACAGTTCTTTTCACTTCCAACATGAAGCAGGCTCCTGGTCCCACTTTTCCTAAAATCAAGCCCTGCCTTGCCCTCTGTGCTGGCCTTGGGCTGGACTCACAGGGCTGCCTCCTCCTCCTCTTCTTCCTCCTCCTCACTGGCAGCACCAGAGTCACATTTCATCCAAAAGCAGCTGGGACCCAGGGAGCAGGCAAGGCTCAGCAGGAGATGAGAAGCAAATTCTGGCTCTGTAAATGGATCTGGACCATGGCAGCCACAGGGTTTCTGCTCTTCATCCTCACCCAGGGGGCCCTGGGCTCTGCAGAGTCTGCTCTGGGCCATCTCCTACCCTGCTCTGGCTGGTGAGCCCTTCCCAAAGGGAAATGGGCAGAGTGAGGGGCTGTTCATGGTGGTTCTGGCCAAGCTGCTCAGGTCCCTCATCCCTGTGACCCCCCTACATCAAACTGTACCCAACACCTTCAGGGGTGACAGCATGGCCAGCTCAGAGCTGCCCATGGTGGCCCACACCCAAACGCTGAAGTCTGCTCTGAGCTCTGACCTCCAGTCCATGCTCTGCCTAAGCTGAGCCCTGCAGAGGCTGTCTGGTCACTTGGGCTGTTTGAGAGATGCTGGAATCAATCTGTTCCTGTCTGGTTTGGCAGGAGAATCCAACAGGATCCACAGAGTTGCAGTAGGACCCCAGGTACTCAGGAGATTTTTGCTTTGGCCGTTTGTTTCAAATGAAAACCACACCTTCCACAAATGATTGGAAACCAGGTGGAAAATCTCTGAAGCCTAGCTCTAGGAACAGGCAGAGCTGCTTCAGATTCATGTTCATGAGGAGTGCTTTATTTCCTTCATATCTCACATATCCAGGTGTAAAACTTCCAATGGAAGTCTGGGGAAGTATCTTCCTGTGTGGTGAGGAGACACAGCCAATGCTTTTGGGTTCCAAGAGCTCAGGTGAGCTGGAGAGGTCACAAATTCTAAACCACCGAAAATTAAATTCTAAAACCTGTCAGGCTAAAATAAAAATCCTTGCAGAGGTGCTGGAGAGCTTGTCACAAGCCAAGATCACAGCAGTGGAGTTTAGCATTTCCCTTCAACTGCATTAACAATAGGTCAGAAAAGGAGGAAATCACTTCCAGCTCCTATTTTGTAATATTTTCATTTGTCACTCTGAATCTTCCCTGGGCTTTCAGCCCTGGGCATGGTTTGTGAGCTGCTCTGGGCTGCTCAGGCTTGGCACCAGGGCCAAGGCAGAGATCTCAGTCCTGCCTTTAAACTTCCCTGCAACATCCCAGTGATGCTGAGAAGGACAACAAAGGACTGAGTGGGGCAGACCTGCACATGGACCCAAAACCAGACTGGAACATTAAAGTTATTAGGTCTAATGCCCACTGAGCAAATGATATTTCTACTAGAAAATTCACAGATTACTCTGAGGTTTCTCAAAAACTGTGGAATCACAGAATATCCAGAGCAGGAAGGGACCCACAGGGATCATCCAGTCCAGCTCCTGGCCCTGCACAGACATCCCAACAATCCCACCCTGTGCAACCCCAGCATTGCCCAAAATACAGAGAGAAACTGGGTTTGTAGAGCTGGGTTCTGCTGCAGGCAGTGAAGTAAAAACATAACCAAAGTGTCAGAGATACTTTCTGTAACATTTCATCCAAAAATCCCCGTGCTCTTCAGTCCATCCCTGATTGCTCTGCAGGGATGTCAGCACGTGGAGGGCTCAGAGGGATGAGAAGATGCTGTGGAGCAAAACTGTCCCAGGAAAGCTCTCCTGCCTCTGAGAGAGGGTTTTGTACCAGAACCCTCCCAGGGATTGAGGACAGAGTGACAGAGCAGGGCCATGCTCAGCTCCAGAGGGGTGTGTGTGCAGGGCAGTGACAAATTCCTGCAGAGCACCTTCCTCTGGTTCTGAAAAATGGAGTCAGCTCCAGGCAGGCAGAAGGAGATAGATTGATGGTCAAAGTTCAGAAGAGACTGTCACAGGAGCTTGATAAACACAACCCATCAGAGCATCAGTGGCATGTGAATGAAGGATGTAAAATAGCACTGAGTGAAACTCAGCCACATCTAAGGCTGCTGGAGAACTTTATGTAACTCTGCACTCTGGTTTCCACCAGCTGGGCTTCCCTCCCAGTGTATCCAGCAGAGGAAGGAGAGCACCTTTCTCATCAGGTATTTCACTTATCCCCCATCAGCCCCTTTTCAAGCATCATCTGCCCTCCTGCTCTGCCTAAGGAGCAAGATGGGCAAATTCTTTTACTCTTTGTTTCTGTCCCACCCCCAATAAGCCTCACTGGAAAAGGTCCCCTGTGCCCAAAATGGTCCTCAGTGCTCAGAGACGGTGTCCAGTCATTGCATGGGTCTCAGCTGAGCCCAGTAATTAGCAATGGCCCATGTGGAAATGCTTTCCACCCTCTGCACACCCTGAGAGATTCCAGCAAGAAGAGGAGTCCAGGCAGAAATAATGGAATGACTTGAGATGGAGGGACCTCAAACCTATCTCATTCCACCCCTGCCATGTCCAGGGACACCTTCCACTATCCCAGGCTGCTCCAAGCCCCATCACTGGACACTCCCAGGGATCCAGGGGCAGCCAGAGCTGCTCTGGGCACCCTGTGCCAGGGCCTGCCCACCCTCACTGCTCGAAGGATTCCTTCCCAGAATCTAAATCTCTGCTCTTGTAGTTTAAACCTTTCCTCCTTGTCCCATCACTGTCTGCCCATGTAAATGTGTTTGGGCAGTTTTGTTCTGAGGGAGGACTCAGGACCAGCCTGAGCAAATGCTCTCCTCAGTGAGGACAAAGAGGACTCCGTCCCAGGGGTCCATCACCCACAACACTCCTGACTGAGCTGTCCCTGGAGCTTGCACTCACCTGAGCAGGCACTTCCTGCACCTTCTTTGTCACTGCTCTGGTGAGGCCCAGAGGGGCAAAGAAAGCTCCCCCCACCCAAATGCTGGGGCTCCCACAGCACGGGCAGCAGCCATGTAGCCAGACTGGCCCAGAGGAGCCCTGACCATGCTCAGTGCTGCTCAGGAAGGCAGGAAAACCCCAGGGACACTTCCCAGTCCACCCAGTGGGAGAAGAATCCTTCCTCCCCCCAGTGCAGGGCACAAGGACACCTCTGTGGTGTGTGAGCTGCAAGTGGCCAGAAGGGACCAGAGAGCTGCCAAGTGGGGATGCAGAGGAAGTCCAAAGCCCCTGGGGGCCAGTGCCAGTCTGTGCTAGGGGAAAATCCCTTCCTGACCCCACAGCTGGGACCAGGTGTTCCCTGAGCACTGAGCAGGACCTGCCCCCCAGGAGATATCCAAACCCTGCTCCCCCTCAGCCTGGAGCCATCTCAGGACCTTCCAAGTGGCAAAATCCCCCCAGTGTGATGGAGCTTGGGAGCAAGAATTCCCACTGTGCCTGGGGGGACACCAGTGGCTGCTCTGAAGCATCCCTTGCACATCCCATTTGTCCTGTGGCTCCATGGGGGAGGATGGTGCATTCAGGGTGCTCCTCACAAGCATTCCCTTGTCTCAGCACCGGGATCCAGCTGGAAAGGCCTGATAGCCTCAGGCAACTCCAGGGTTGGAAGTGTCCTGCTCACCCTGTCAGCTCAGCTCATCTCCCATGGAGCTGGAGGTGTCCCCTGGAGGAGACAGGACCACAGCCCGTGGATGGGCTCAAAGCTGGCCCTGCCAGGAGCTGGCTTTTCATCCAGCACAACATTCATCCAGCACAGCACTGACCCAGCACAGCTCTCACCCAGCACAGCTCTCACCCAGCACAGCACTGACCCAGCACAGCTCTCACCCAGCACAGCTCTCACCCAGCACAGC
>PYHW01009629.1:1744075-1755452 GCA_013186435.1 Turdus rufiventris
TGTGCCAAGGCTTCTGAGGCCCCTGCCTGGGTCTGGAACTGTCCAGGGAAGCCAGAGGGATGTCCTGGGCTCCCACACTCCCATTCCAGCCTGCCCAGGATGCAGAGGGAGCCAGGCAGCAGGAGGGGTGGGGGGGCCCAGCTCTGCTGTCACCCGTGGGTCAGTCACCCACTGCATGGTCCCATCCCACAGGATATTTCCAGTGATCTCACTGATGTTCTCCACAGGCTCTGCCGCTGCTGTCGAGTGTTTGCACAGCTCAGCTCTGCAGAAGAACAGAGACAGCTGTGTCAGGGCTGAAACATTCATCTCACACTCGGTGCTTCAGCTGGCCAGGGATTTCAAGGCCAGAATGGCCCAGGCTGGTTATCGAGCCTGATCTCCCCGATAAGCCAAAGTTCACCCCAGGATTGCTACATCAAAGCCAGGGACTGGCAGCGCAGCTGAGTGTTTGAAAAGGGCACAGGACCTCAGTTCAAAAGGCTCCACATCCATCTCTCAGTAACCTGTCTCAGTGATTTAAGCACTGCCACTGCCCAAAAGTTCGCTTTTTTCCGATTTGAATACATCTAACTTTCACTTTATAGCCAAATCTCTCTTATTTACAGATTTTCCAGGGTAACTTCTATTCAGTTGCATAATTTCCTTCAATAACAAATGAACCTATTGTTTTAGCAGTGATGGATCATCCCTGCTTGTCAAAAATAGGAAATTAGAAGGCATTTTGGCTGACAAAAGATGAGTTAGGGACTGCAGGATGCTCGTGCCAAGTGCAAGGACATTGGTACTTGAAGCAGGGGGAAGTGCAGGAGCTGTGGTGGCTGTGAAGATGGTGATTGATACAGGTGTGATCCAGTGAAGGGACAATGATTGATATGTTTATTGTTTGAAGTTCAGTTTCAATCATTTTGACTCATCCTTAAAAGCACCAGGGTTTATTTGCACGTAGGGGAGATGAGCTCAGCTAATTGCTGGAGGCTCTGACTGAGTTTTCAGAAGGTCCAGCTCTGAGAAGCACAGAGTAATTCCCAGTCAGGAATTAGTCAGGCTCTACAGCATCACAGTCTGTTTCTGGAATGAATAATGCTCAAGAATAAGCAGCAGCAGTTTCCTCCTAAATGGGATATTGTTTCACAGCACACACACAAAAAAAAAGGAAAATAGGAAAAAGAATCTCTTTTTCTACATTTGTAAAGCTTTTTAGCCAAACGATCCACCATAACCACTAGGAAAGGTTTTCTCAGACTAAATCGGATTTTCACAGCACAAGAATAAATATACTTGGCTTAAAAGAGAAGAAATCCCCTCACAAGGGTTAAACACCCATTTAATGCTCACTTTAGTGCTCCCAGGGTCACTAAAAACAGAGAGTTAAAGCTGACCTTCCTGATTTTCAGGACAACTCTTTAGGAACTCATGATCGATGTGTAGCCAGGCTCTGGAAGCAGCTCCTGCTGCCTCACCAACACCTCACCAGGCTGGAGCTGCTGAGCTTCAGCCCCAGCCTGGGATGGCAGGAGGAGGGAGCTCCTCCAGCCTGCGTGGGCTGCAATCCCTCAATTTATCTCCTTCTCCAGGATAAACTGCTCGGTCTCCTTTAAGGATGACATCTCTATGACAAGATTCCTTTTTAAATGCTATTTTGTTTAATAAATCATGTAAATTCCAGCGGTGTAAACTAGAGCATTACAGACAGGCTGGTAAATAATTAACTGCTCGTTTGCATGAAGGGGGAGAAAATCCCCAATTCAGCAAATCAGGCAGGAAGCTGAGTGTTTACCCTCCCCAGGAATAAAGGGTTGGCTCTTAAAATTCTTCTGAGTGTGCTGGGGGCAGGGAGAGATGGTTTCTTGCTTGGGATATTGGTTGGAGGTTTCTTGCTTGGGATATTGGTTGGAGATTGGGAGCAGTGTGATTGAACCTGGGTAAATGACTGCCTCTCTATGTGAAGCTTTGTAAGAAAGCTTTCCTTACACTTAGGGGTTTTGTGGCACTGGTTTGGAGGGGTTTTTTTGTTCATTTTTTTCCTGCCACCCTGAAACTTTAGGAGTGATGGGATAGGAGACACAGTGAAGTGGTGGTTCCAGCAAGTGGATGGTTTGGTAGCAAGAACAAAACTGAATATATGTGGGAATTATTAATAAATATATGAACCCCCACAGACATCCTAAAACCTTGTTGGGGCATCCTTTACTGATATTAGTAAAGGCAATAGCTCCAGTTCTTACAGTGATGTTGCCTTTAACAATTAAAGCCCCCAGGGCTTCGGGGAATCTGTGCAAGTAAAGCTCCTCAACACATTTGTCACTCTCTCAAGAAGCACCAAGGCCTTTATGAGGCTTGAATTTCAGGCATGGTGGTGCCTGGTGTTGCTGGGTGAAGTGTTTAATCAATTAATACTAAAGCTACTCAAGATTTCTGTGGTGCTGGATGTTCTCTGCCCTTGGGGCTTCCAGTCTTTGAAGCTGTTATTACAGTAGCCTCTTATTTGGACAATAAAAACAATAGATAGGGAGTTGGGTAAGCAGGGAGGAAAAATCTGCCTTGGCTTTGCCAGGTTCTCTGCATCAAGGCCTCTGGACACCTCTGCTGTAATGTCTCAGGGAAAATAACAAAAATTTTCAAGAAGCAGAGCACATTAACCAGAAAAACTTGCTGTTGCCTAAAAAAAAGTCCTTGGCTGCCCCAACCCTCTGGGAGCAGGCTGTGTTCCTGCCCCAGGGCAGCACTTGATGGCTCTGTGATGCTTGTGCATATTATTTGTGCTGATTGGAAACTGGATGTGGGAATGAATTGTAGAATCATGCCAGGCTGCCTGGAAAATGGGTTGTTCTCAGGAAAAACAGCCCCTGCAGTGTGTCTGTGGTGTAACAGAGCTGTCATCAGCCAAAGCTCTGCTTCTCTGCAGGTAACTGAGGCTTGAGAGGCAGGGTCTGGACGTGGCTTGGTCTGTGGCTGATCCTGGCTCAGGCAGTGCTGCCTTCAGGGGACACAAACAGGCAGGGAGTGACCTGGGGCCAGAGCCACCACCTGCAGGGCTGTGGGAATGGCCCCCACCCCCTGCCCCGGGTGGGATCCATCCCTGCCCTGCATACCTCTGCCCCAGGGTAGGAGTGCTCCTCTGTGTCCTGTGAGGTGTCCATGGCACAAGGAGGGTGTCCTGTGAGGTGTCCATGGACAGGGAGGGTGTCCTGTGAGGTGTCCATGGCACAAGGAGGGTGTCCTGTGAGGTGTCCATGGACAGGGAGGGTGTCCTGTGATGTGTCCATGGACAGGGAGGGTGTCCTGTGAGGTGTCCATGGACAGGGAGGGTGTCCTGTGAGGTGTCCATGGACAGGGAGGGTGTCCTGTGAGGTGTCCCATGGACAGGGAGGGTGTCCTGTGAGATGTCCCATGGACAGGGAGGGTGTCCTGTGAGGGGTCCATGGCACAGGGAGGGTGTCCTGTGAGGTGTCCCATGGACAGGGAGGGTATCTCAGCAGGGAGAGCAGCCACAGGCTGTGCAGGGCATCTCAGGGTGGGGAGAGGAGCTTTGGGCAGTCTGTGTGTGCTTGTCCCCAGCCTGACCCATGACAGCATCCTCTGCGCTGCATTCCAGGAGAATTCTCTTTGTCGGGAGCTGTGCCCTGCTGGGGCCTGGCACTTACACCTCGAACACTGAGAGCTGCTTCTCCTCAGCATTTCGTGCTGTCTCTGTTCCCTCCTTCCACCTGCTCTTCCGTGGGGACCCCAGTCCTGCCAACCAGCTCAGTCTGTTGCTATGGAAATTGTTGTCACAAATGAAGACTTCCCAGCACGGCAGTGGTATTAAACCCAGACATTTACATATGCCTCTGCTCCGGGGGGATTTGGGACTCCTGGCAAGGATGAGGCTGCATTTCCTGTGTCCTGCTGGGAGGGGCACTCAGGGTGCTGGGGGGATGCTGGATGGGCAGCCAGGGAGCCCTTCCCAGTGTCTGTGTGCTGGAATGTGGGTCAGCAGCCAGTCCTGCAGCATCAGTGCCTCCTCCTCCTCCTCCTCCTCCAAACACTCCAGCCTTCCCTCTGAAGTGCCGTGCACAGAGCAGCAGTGTCAGCAGCCAGGAGAGAGAAGTCAGGGAAGAGCACTGGGAATAAATGTGCAGGGAGGGCAGCAGCAGCAGCCACACCTGCTGCTGGGGCTTGCAGCCTCCTGGGCCCCCCGAGGGGATGAAAGCTCCCCTGGGAAGGGGTTTAGGGGTAACAGGAGTCATCCAAACATGGCATCTTTGCCTTCCTTCCCCCTAAGCATTGCTAAGTTTGGCTGTGTTCCTTCCAAGAAGAACTGCTCAGCTAAATCCCAGGGCCTGGCTTTGAAAATTTCAGCACGTCCCCTGTACTGCAAAATCAAAGCCTCTTCCCTGCTGAATACACCTTTGATCAGAACTGTGAGAAATATTTGCAACCATGTGAAACTTGAATGATTTGGGGTTTCATTACACACTTGAAACTCAGACCATTTTCATCAAAGGCATTGCTAAAGTTCACCAACCCTCCAACAGAACCTTTGATGCTTTATGGCTTGCATTTTGTGTAAAACTCGCAGGTTTGCTGGAGTTTTTATAAGTGAAACTAGCTGAAAGTGGCTTTGACTGCATTTTGAGAACAGACACTCATAGAAAAGGCAGCCAGATGAATTTTGTTGCCTTTAGAGCTGCTGCATGCTGTCATCTGGCAATGAAGGGTAATTCTGCTGAACCCAGCAGTCAGGGTTGTGGCTGTGGCTGGGTGAGAAGGAGGCAGAGAAGACTGGTGTGGCTGTCCTCTGCTCTTCCCTCTGGAGACAGAGAGCACTGGTGTGGCTGTCCTCTGCTCTTCCCTCTGGAGACAGAGAGCACTGGTGTGGCTGTCCTCTGCTCTTCCCTCTGGAGACAGAGAGCACTGGTGTGGCTGTCCTCTGCTCTTCCCTCTGGGCTGGACATCCATGGCAGCAGCAGGGCTTGGGGTCAGTAAATTGGCCATTTCTCAGTGCCCTAGGTCAGCCTTTCACTGGAACATACAGGGAAGATCCCGGAATGTGGGACTCCATGGAGAACAACCTGTGCTTTTCCAGGTTCTGTCCTCTACAGGGTGTTTTATCATCTCTAAGGGCTCTGTTTCCCAGAACATCACCCACTCCTTACTCTCTTGCCTCATCAGTAATCTTCGCACCTCCATTCCCGCTCTGCCACAGGCAGAATCAGGTCAGAATTAGGTTGGAAAAAACCTTTGAGATAATCGAGTCAAAGCTCTGACCCAACAGCACCCTGCCAGCCCCACCATGGCACTGAGTGCCACATCCAGGCTCTTCTCAGGCCCCTCCAGGGATGGCACCTTCTCTGCCATGGTCCATGAGCTGTCACCTGTCCCTGCTCACTGGGCTCCCTCTCCCTGTCTAAAAATGAGGCTCCTTCTCAGATTGGGCTCTTCTCTTCTGGGCTCTGCTCATCCCAGGAACAGCCTGGCCCAGCAGAGTGTGTTTTCCCTGTTCCTCTGTCCCTGGAGGGGAAGGGTGACCTCTCACCAAGCACAGAGTTCTCCAGCTCCAGCATTGCCTTGGTGCGGCTCAACTCCTGCTGCTAAGGAACAGTGAGAGGTGTGAGGGAAAAAAAGTTATTTGCACTAAAGAGACACAGTCAGGGATGTATTAAGTTTGGAAAAGATCTCTAAGGTTGAGTCCAGCCACAAAGCAGAAGGATAAATGTTACATTTGCCATTTTCCCAGGCCCTGGCTGTGTGTGTTGTATTTGCAAGTCTGTTCTCCCCTGCAGATCACTGGGATGTTCTGAGCAGTGTTCCCCACCTGCAGGTATTTGCAAACCTTCAGAAGTCAGCAGGCAGAGTCTCTGCTGCATGTTTCTATCTCCCCTTTTATTTCATGGATCTAACTTCCCTGGGCAAGAGCTGGGTTGGTTATGGTTAACCCTTGGTGCAAAGGCACAGCCCTGATGAAACTGAAATGATCTCTTCTCTTCTGGGTTGGAAAGAGCTGGGACAGTTACACCTGCATTACCTGTGTCTACCTGAGAAGACTTTGCATGTTTAGCTACCAGCTTTTGATCCAAAGGAAATACAATCCTTGGAAAATCACCTGTGGTACAGCAAATGCTGCCTGGGGGAAGTGCTGCTGGGGTGACACAAGGGATGCCAGAAGTGACTGCTAGGCCATGAAACATGACTTTTGGCAAGATTTCATGGTATTCCATAAGCCAAGTAGCAGGACTTCAATTTAATGATGGGTGTGCTTAGCCTGAGTCCGAGTATCAGGCTTTGAAATGCAGCATTGGATTTGAAATGGGACCTGAAATGGTGCCTCTGGTACTGGTGATGCTGGGAGGGCCCTGTTTGCTTCTTTCCCTGCCTTTTCCTCCAGTTTCCAACACAAAGCAGCCCTTTCCTTGTTTAATGGAAGCAAACCCACACTGGTACTGCCCCTGATCCCCTCAGGCCTGTGCTGTGCTGTGGGTGACCATGGCTTTGTGTGAAGCCCAAGGTAGGAAATAATTAGCAAGCGAGTGCTAAGAGGTCTTACATCAGGTCTTACAGAAAGCAAATTCAAGGCTGAACTTGTTGAATCATTGCTGGAGCAGGAAGGAATCTCATTCCTGCCTTTGTCCACTCAGGGCATTGCATTCCTGGTGGATCCTGAGCTCACCTCCCCAGGGCTCAAAGGAGATTGATGGAAACCAAGCCAAAGCTAGGTGATGTGAACATGCCAAAACCTTTTCTTCTGGAGTCCTAATGACTTAAAATGTGTGGGGAAAAATATTAAAAATTACTCTTTGGCCACATCTGACTAAGTGCATTCCTGCTCGTGCTTTTGTGTGTTGGAGATGCCCCTTCAAGAATGAGGATTTGCAGCACATGTCTGCACACACACAAACAAACGATGCACAAATATTATCATGGAAGTGGTTTTTTTAATGTGTGGAAGCAGGAACCAGACTGGAACAAGTTGTACAAATCTGAAAGCCTGGGGGAATGCAGGCAGCAGCTGTGAAAGGAGAGGGAGGGTCAGTGATTGCTGGTCAGTGTGAAAAATGAGGTTCACTTTCCTGGTAAATTTTAAAAGTTAATAAAAGGCAATAAGAGATAAACAATAAAGCAAAAGGTTACAACAGCCAGGTGCTTGGCATTCATCAGCCAAGAGCACACCCTAACTCAGAAAACACTTAGTTAAATGCATCAACATGTGGGATATTCATAGATCTTCATGCATTATTCAGAACATCCTCCCGCCCCCCCCCAACCTGTAGATCAACATTTATTTCAATAAATTCCTTCCCTGGGGTTCTGGTGTCACCAATAATCCAAGAATCTGAAGGTTTCCTGATTATCTTTTTACCATTCTCTGAGTTAGTTACATGAACAAAAGCTTTTTACATCACCATGTTATAGTCCAAGAAAAATACATATTTATCACACTACTGTTTCTAAGTTTTGTTAATAGCAGATCTAAAAGAAACTACATTCATACAGCAAAGTTTTCCAACATTATACATACAGCATTCATTTTAATATTTGCAAAAATCCAATAATATCATATAATACCATAGGGTGGGTTGGAGTGGGGAGCTGCAGAGGGACAGGGTCACCTCAGGGGGCTCTGATCTGGCAGCAGAGATGTGAGGGCACGAGGGGCTTTTAGGCCAGCAGAAGGGCAGAGAGAACAGCCCATGGTGGCACTCAGGATGAATCCTGGGGTGAGAACCCACAGCAGCCCCTGCTGCCATGGCTCTGTGGCTGTGAGCTGAGCTGAGCTGAGCTGAGCTGAGCTGAGCTGAGCTGAGCTGCTGAGATCAGAGCCAGCAAGGCCTGGCTGCCTGAACTGCATCCTGGCAAAAGGTGGGATTTGGCCAAGCAGGGACTGAGCAAGGAGGAAAGGAGACTGGGGAGCTGGAGAGGCAGGGAGGAGGGCAGGGATGCAGGAGGGAGCTGATGAGAGCAGAGATGATCCCAGGACAGCGGGTTCCACAGAGAGCCATTGGAACCAGCTCTGGAAACCGGGCCCAGGAGAGAATTGGTGAGGGAAGCTCCAGCCCAGAGGGTGCCCAGTGACATTTCCAGCCAGGGCTGTGTCCCAGCACAGGGCAGCACCTGGCTCCACACTCATGTGCAGGCTGGAGAATGGGAGAGGGCAGGGAAACATCTCAAATGTGCTGCTCACAGTTCTGTGGGATCCCATCTGAGCCACCCCGAGGCCAGCACAGCTCGAGGCTGGGCCAGGTTTTGTGTGGGTGGGCACAGAGCGTGGGGTGTGGGTGCTAAGCAGTGTGTGCAAACCATCCTGCATGTGAGACAAAGTCAGCACAGCCTGCTCGGGAGGGCACCCAGAGACACAGCCCCTCCTGGCATTGTTTGTGCCCTGCCTTATGCCAGAGGAAAGAAATTCAGCAGGAGCTTCAGGAAAAGCAGCGGGTCCGTGGGGAGCAGAGCGCCTGTCAGACTTGGAAATTAAATGGAAGCACGACAAATCTGGATTGTTCCTGCCAAAACCAACTTTCATTACTTTATAATTCAACATGTGTTACCAGCTCCTATTATTAGAAAGGCAAACTTCCTCTGCTGTGGGAAGAGGCTGAGATGGAGCTTTCTAGCCCTCTGTAAGTTAATTACAGTACACATGTTAAAAGCAGCATCTGTCTTAGTCAATCTAGTTGATTATTGCAGCACTTTATTTTTAGTTGTTATCAAGGTGGAGGATGACACTGATATAAGTGGGGAGCTTTGCACAGATCTTGCTCAACTGTGTGTTCTCCAAAACCAGATCTGGGGGCTCTCCTCTCCTGGAGCTGGGCCAGCAAAGCCCCTGATGGACTTGTAGGAAAAGCGTCCGTGCAAAGTGCTTTGGCTGTGGGGTTACAACAAAGATGCCAAGGCTGTGCTGTGAAAATCAGCTGTGGAAGTACCAGAGTTGGTGGCCCTTTCTGGTACTCCAGTGGCCAAAATCTTTGTTGCCTCACTTCTATTCTGAGCTCCCTCTGATGTAAATATTTCTGGCCTCATGACTGAATGCTTTGATTTAACACACAACAGTTCCCTGTTTGTGCCCTTATGTCTAATTCTGCTGCTTGTGCTATTTCAACTTCTGACAGTGTGTGTCAGGGTGATACTGGCAGGACCAACAAAAGCATTCCAGGTGAGTTTTCCTTGGGAGCATGGGAAGCTTCTCCTGAACAAATGGGAGGTCTTGAGATTGTGGCTAAAAGTTCAAAGCCTGGTGACAACTCCTCCCTCCTACTTTAGGGTCAGTGAGCTCTTGTGATGTTGGTGTCATGTAGGAGGTGTGGAATTAACATTTGGGGTGCATTTGAGTGCTCTTGGCTGGGAGGCTGGCACTGTGGAATGGAGACCTGGGAAACCTTGGTTTGCACTCTATTCACAGCACAAATGAGAAGAATCTGCCTCCTTCCCAAGCTAAAATGAACAGGTAAGCAAGGAAGGAGAAATCCTGAAGAAACCCCCCCGCCCTTCCCTTTGGGTTTTAGAGCAGCAGCGCTTGGAAAGCCCAGAGAATGAGCAGTGTGGGGTCTGAAGGCAATGACTGCCCCCAGGGATGCTTCTCCTGCACCTGACCTGAGATCTCATGGTCAGCAAACCTGTTCAGTGGGAGGGACAATGGAAGGAGTATTAAACAGACCCTCATCGAATTCAAACCAGTGTCACACCTGTGTTTATTCCCAAGGGAACACTTCCCAGAGCTCCTGAGCTGGTATCTGTAAGAGCCTGAAGCTGCTCACATCTCTCTGTGCGCTGTTTCTCTGTGCTGCAGGTGCCAGCTGAGGATTCTGTGTGACAGACACCTCGCGCAGCAGATCTGGTGGCTGTTTACCAGATCAAAAGGAAATCTAAATGGGCTGACATCTCCATGTCCTGTAGCAGCACAGCAGGCTGATGCTGTCTGATAAGAGAGCAAAACTTTCCTGGCTTTTGTGCAAGGGCCATTACCAGTGTGGATTTGTCTCCTAATTTTTTTTTTTTTTTTTTGCCTTTGCTCTTTATCTTCCCAGAATGACAGACCAAAATGTAGCTGGAAGAGTGATGCCTGACTTGTCACTGCAGGGTTGGATGTTAAATGTACAAGGGTTATCAGAGACAGGCCATGATTCCTGGTGCTTCCCCCCACCTCCCACCATCCCCACTGGTCCAGAGTGTCCTAGGCAGAGTGGCAGCTTCAGACAGACTTTTCCAGAGAGACCCTCCCACTGAGTCAGGACCCTCCTTGCTTTCTAAACTCCTCTCAGGGGAGTTTAAAGGATTATAGAGATATAATTGAACCTTTGTCCTGCAGGAATAAGGATAACAAACCAGATATCTTTATATAAAAATAAATTATTAATTATTATAATTATAAGACTAAAATATCTCAATCAGAATTATACATTACACGGGATAGGAATTACAACTATAAGAGTGCACTGGTTTTGAAGCAATATTGAAGAAATAATATTAAAGATAGCAAAGCCAACTATAAAGTAGATGAATGTCCCTCACCCAGACCAACACCCACAGGCAAATCTAACTCTGTTCTCCTCTCTCACCTGGGAACCCAGCAAGGATTTTTGGTCCATGTGAGATGAAGGGAGTGGTTTGATGTGGTAACAAGGGACCTTCTGGTGGTACCACAACTGAACATCATCCCCAGGTTACTGTGCAGACATGAGAGGGGAGAACAAACAGCTCAGGAATGAAGAGAAGCTCTTTGGGTACTTCTGACTCAGCTGGAGCAGAGGCTCTTGAAATACTTAGGGGAATGATCATGAAACACTTTGATGAGCCACGGGCTGGTTTCCAGACACAATGAAAGGAAATTAAGCTGGTTGAGAGGGGAATTAATGTCCCTTGGGACACCAGAAATGTAAGACTAAGCAGCCCTGTCTCCTTTAGTCCTTCTGTTTAAATTGGGCCTGGCCTGCACACAAAGGGTATCTCTGGGAACAGCTGGAGCAGAGCTGGAGCCGCTGTGTCCAACTCCCACTGAGCACTGAGGACATGAATTTATTCTGCACCAGTAATGGCTGTGTGATTAGAGAGCTATTTCTCAGTGGAAGATCACTTCCAAAGGTCACAGTTGCTGTGTGTTTACTCCCGGGGACTGTGAAGCCACTCTGGCTGGAGGGATGGAGAACAAACACCATGTCCTGGCTGTCTGGGGAATGCTCCCCTCACCCCTGTGCCTTGTGCTGGGTGACCTGAGCCCAGGGAGAGCTGCTTTTCCCTTGTCTCAGGTGGTCTGTGCTGGCCAGGGCTCCCAGTGGTGCCAGGCAGCCCTGGCTGGGGGCTCTGTCTACCTGGGGGCTGTGTTTGGGGCTGTGTCTGTTTGGGGGCTGTGTTTATTTGGGGGGCTGTGTTTATTTGGGAATGTGTGTTTATTTGGGGG
>PYHW01009629.1:1764857-1781865 GCA_013186435.1 Turdus rufiventris
CACACTGCTGGTCACATCCTGCAGTGCAACCTAAGACAGTGACCCCTTCCATGAATTCAGTTGCAGGCTTGGAGCACAATGGGCCACGAAATCCAGAACAGAAATTCTAAGTTTAGATCCTAATTTTTTTTCCTTTGGCCATCTTTAGAGCCTTTACCCATCATTTGTAGCCTTCATCCCTCTTCCTGTGGACTTGCTGGTGACAGGTCCTGTTATTTCTTTGAAGACAGACCCAGAACTGACAGCCTTCACAGCATTGGCCCTTTAGGTCTCACAGATGAAGCATTATCTTCTTAACCCAGACCAGGAGGTGACTGGAAGTGCATCTGCATGATCCAGACCAGTGCTGAACCCTCTGGGCTCCTCAGCCTCCCTGTCCTGCAGCTCAGGAGCTGGAGCATGACCCCAGAAAAAAAGGTTTCATTTGAATCTGGCACATCCTAATCTTTTATTCATGGTGGGTCATCCATGGTGACAAGTTAAAGAGGAGAACAGCTACAAAACCACCTGAAGATGCAGATGGGATCTCAGAGGGGACAGACAGGATTAAGAGACTTGATTTCAAAACTGGCAAATTGCTTTAAATGCTTAATGTTTTTAAATTCTGCACCAGAACCTGAGGAACTCCATATTGCCAGCAAATTAATTCCACTGAAATAAGGGATGTATTTTCTGTCTCTGTGTTTGCAGGGTTTCAGAATGGCTCTGAGTTTATGCACAGTATTTGAGATGATTTACTAAGATCCAAGTTGGGTTGTCAGTAAGCATAACCAGGTGTCAGTCTCTTGATCTTCATTGATTTGTATCCATTTATGCCAGCTCAGGATTATTCTTTCAAGAAGATGGCTCTGAGTACCCAAGCTTTAAAGCCAAGTTGGTTTAATTTGACTTTTAGGTAAAGTGTTTCATGTTTCCAAAGTAGGATGAACACGAAGACATTTCACAGGGTTACTTATAAAAGCTTAAAAGTAGGTGTTTTTCTGGGAATTGTTCTGTCATTTGTGCTCATGGAGTTACAGTGAGCCAGCAGGAAACAAGGCAAATCTGATCCATCTGGAACCACTGGCACCAGCAACCAGGCAGCTCTGGATTTTAAACAGGACCGTATCACCTGCAACCACGTTCTTTGTTAGGGAAGTTCATGTTGTGCATGGAGCTAAAGGTGGATAAATGCCACAAATATCCTGCCCCAGACTGGGGTCTTTGTATCCAGATTCTTTTTAGTCCCATTGGAGGGGGAAGGCTGATGGTGAATTCTAGCTCCGGAGCCAGATTCTGCAAAATCTGCAGGTGGTGGGAGGCTGGATGCAGGCTGATGCCTGTCCAGTTTGCTGGAGGCACCAAAACACTGTGCCCTCATTCCCAAATGCAGGCTGGCTCAGGGAGGATGCTCTGTTTGTGGAGCAGCCCTGTCCTGCCTGGGAGGGCCCCAAGCAGAGGATCTGGCTCAGCCCAGGGACAGGGTGAGCCCAGCACACAGGGACAGAGAGAGCTGCTGGACTGCTCATGTTGTAGGGATTTCAGTTGGTACAATCAAGTCTCTTTTTTTTCCTAGGGAAAAGGATAAAGTCCTTACAAACCATGGATATCTGGGATTCCCAGGAAGTTGCAGTAGTACCCAGCACTTACTGCTTTATGCTGAGGGAAATATTGCCAAATAAAAGGCAATCGAGGGAGGAGCAGGACATGTCACCTTCCACCGTGAGGGACTTTCATTTGTGAAACACACAAAAAATCAGGGATACTTCAGTTCCCCTGCCAGCTCTTCCATGATTAAAACAAAAGAGGAGGAATTGTATTTCACCTCTCTAACACTTGTCTAACCCCCCTGAAAGGGTTTGCTGCATGCCCAAGTTACTCTCATTTGAGGCTTCACACTTTTCTGTCTGCTGTTATTTTACATTTCATTATCTCAGTGTTTCCAGACAAAAATAGTCCCACTCTGGCAAATCACTGGATGTTTTTCCTCTGTTGCAAACAGATTGCTTCCCTGCCCCTCCTCAGCATCCAGCCCCTGGCTGCAGCAATATCTCTTTCATTAGCTGGATCAGGAGCATCCTGCATCCTCCGTATCGGTTTCCCCCAGATGCTGGGATTGAAGTGCTGGAAATTTCCATGAGTTCTGTTACCTGTCCTGACATTAAACACAGACACGTGTGGGTGCATTCATAGGCTGCTTTTCACCTCCTGCTTCCAAGCTGATGTGGAAGCTGTAGGGAAAAGACAAATGGTATTTGCCAGTTAGGTCTGCTAATTACAGGACGTGTTTTTGGGAGGAAAAAAAAATTGTTTTCACTTGCAGCCTTTCCAATCTGTTTTGAATTAGGAGACACTTAGGATTAGAAAGTGTTTTCTCATTAGAACAAATGTCACAGATTTAAAAATCTCTTCATTTAAATTCCTCCTAATGTTCTTTGGCTTGAATGAGTGAGCTCTTAATGTCCGTTTTAATTAAAGCATTTCTGTGGGATTTCTGTCTGGGCACCTAATGACAGCAGGTCTTGGGGAAGTGGATGTGCTCCAGCTAAGAATGGGAACTCCTGGATGGCAGCTGCAGCAGAAACTCTCCTTTTGGGGCTTTTTAGGGAAAAGTGCTAAAGGACACGCAAATTAAGATCTGCTTAAGAAATGATCCCACGTTTCCAGTGGGCAGAAATACCACACGGTTTGGGAGGCACTGGCTGGGTTTGCAAAGGGACTGATCTGTGTTTCCCAAGCAAGGCGCTTCGAATTTTTCTCTTTTTGCTGCTCTTCTCCTGCCATCAGCACAGGCTCTGGCAGCCAGGCAGGGGCACTGGGCTCAGGTGCAGCACCCTGTCCCTACTGCCAGACCCCTCCTCTCCCCCACCCACTGCCCCATATTTCTCCTCCCTATTCAGGGGAAGGTTTGGTCCTTCCTCCACTCCCCAGAAGCTCCCATGGTGCTGGATGCATTTATTAATGCACACCCACAGGAGCTGCCAGTGAGCAGGGCTTTGTCAGCTTTTCCAGGTTAGAAATCCTTTGAAACACCAGGTTTCTCCAGGCAGGTGTCTGTCTGGTGGCACAGGAAGGCAGGAAAGTGCTGTGAAATAAAAGCATGTTGGAATACATCCATCTCTCCTGGAGCATGGCAAAGACAGTGGGAAGCATCCTGGTGGGGAATGGGATGATTCTGCTCCTCAGTGTTCTTCTTTTCCAGCCAGGACAGTCCCCACTTCTCCCTTTTCCCTGGAGCAGCCTGGGACAGGAGCTAGTCCCTGCCTCTGCCTCACCACAGAGCTGCCATCCCAGGGGCACCCAAGAGGAGAAGGAGCTGGAGACCAAGAGCCATCAGATGGTGGGAGCAGCACGTGGACAGTTTCCCTACAGACAGTGTAGGCATTGGAAAAACAAAGCACAGAGCCAGACCTCACTGATGGAAATCACACAGCTGGGAACCTGCCTGGGCTCACCCTAGAGCTGCCTGCTCACTCCTCCCTCCTTCAGTGACAAATAAATCTGGGGACAGTTAATAATGAAAGGCTATTAAGATAAGATTTAGTCTTTATTGTTCTTGTGCTTCCTTCATTTGTCAAGCACTTGAACCAAACAGAGCAAATGTCGATCTGGGAAACACTGCTGGGACCCAGGCAGTGGCAGATTTATTGATGCTTGTGCCCAGGTACCTTCCAGGGGATGAGGAGCTACCTGGGCAGGTGTGGCCCTGTGTCATCAGTGTTCTGCTCGTCTCCCTCAGGACACTCATTCAAAGCAGTCACCTTCCCTTGGTAGTTCATGAACGACATCACTGCTGGAGCTGGGCAGCATTTCTGGGCCAAAAAGTACATTGACAGACAAGGTGTTGTTTTGAGGAAGAAAATAATAGGATTATGGAATGTGTTGTGTTGTAAGAGACCAAAATATCAGCTCGTTCCAACCCCACTTTCCATTATCCCAGGTTGCTCCAAGCCCTGTCCAGTCTGGCCTTGGACACTTCCAGGGATCCAGGAACAGCCACAGCTGCTCTGGGCACCCTGTGCCAGTGCTGATTAACCACCACACTTCAGGCAAATTGGTTTCTTTTTAATGATCTTTGGAAGTAATATTCTTTATTTGCTCCCCCTTCCCCAACACATTAGTTGTTTTTCTGTCTTTCCAGAGAGAATCCTCTTTGTGCTGCCTCCCATTCAGGGACTGTGAGCTGCTGTGTATCCTGGTGAGGTGGAGGGAGAGCTTAGCAGCAAATCTTTCATTTCCTCAATGTAATAGTAAGAAAAACCAAACAAAATAAGCACAAGTTTTGCTTTCAGCAGCTTTTCAGCTGCATGTAGTGTGCAGATCCTGTAAGAAAAGACACCTGGATACACACAGGGCAGTGGGCATGACTCCAAGGCTGCCAGAGCTCCAGGAACATTTGGACAACACTTTCAGGCACAGGTGGGATTGCTGGGTGTCCTGGGCAGGCCCAGGAGTTGAACTGGGTGATCCTGGGAGCTCCTTCCAGCTCAGGATATTCTGCTCCATGATTCTGTGACTCTTTGGCAGGAGTTCCTGTGGGCAGGAGAGGGGAAACGTGCAGCCCTTCCCCAGACAATAGCAGTACAGATACAGCCACCTGTGAGGCACCTGCTTTTTGAGATCATGTTCACAGAGCTCTCCCTCCTTTAACATGAAGTGGATGAGCCCTAGCTCCCCCCTTCCAACATCCTTTTATTGCTATTAGGCTGACTTTGAGATGGTGGAAAAAGAAATCTGAGAGAGGTGAGTTCCAAGGTCAGCGCTGCTCACCCGGCTCTGTCATCCCACTGAGCTCATAAATTGGTGTTAACACCTCCTGGAAAGAACAACAAATATAAAAGGATAACCTGGCTCAGACAGGGAAGCAGAGCCATTACTGGGGCAGCCACTGCAGAGCAGAGTCTGGCATGACAGCAAATCCAGTCCAACTCCAGCCTGTTCAGCCCAGATGTGATCCCAGCCCCTGGCAGCATCCTGGTCATCTCCCAGGAGATGGAGATGCAGAATGCTGCCGTTTTAGGCAACTTGGTTTTTTAAACATCACAAAGCAGCTGTGTATTTCTTGCTTCTCTCCTGTTAGAAATCTGCTTCAGCACAGTGCTCTTTTTTATTTTATTTTTTTGCTTGTTCTTTAAACAGCTACTTAGAATGGGGCTTTATGGTGTGGAAAGCACAAATTAGTTCAGAGCCTTTCATTTGTACCCCCCACCCCTTCCATTTATTATTCCCTTCAGTGGGATTCACAAAATCTATTATTGCTGCTGTAGAATGGCCACTGTGTGACTTTGGACAAAATTCTTTCTATGTTGCTTCATTGTTATTCTTTCTGTATGAGTGAAACAAAATGAAAAATTCATTAAAAACAGAGGGGGGAAAAAAGGAGAAAAAAACCCACTGGTATTTCGCTACAGCACGAAAATCAAATGTGGAAGATGGAAAACAGGGTGATGGGAAGGGTGAAAGAGTTAAATGTCTGAAGGATCCAGCCACACACAATGTCTGGGACAAACATGCTAATAAAAAGAATTAAAAGGACCTGTCATCTTCTCAGGGTCCCACTATCAAGTTAGGGGCCAGGAAAGGGAATCACAGGTGGAATCTCTTTGGGGTGTTACAGCAGGCAGTGATCCCTCAGAGGAGCTCTGGGAGCTGCACCATGGCCCAGGCAGCTCCCCAGGCAGGGGCTCTGCTCTCAGGGAATCACAGGATAGATTGTCCTGAGCTGGGAGGGACCCCCAGGATGACCTGTCCCTGCACAGTCACCCCCAGAACCCCACCCTGAGCATCCCTGGCAGCGCTGTCCTGGAGCTCCTGGAGCTCTGGCAGCCTCGGGGCCGTGCCCGTTCCCTGGGGAGCCTGGGCAGTGCCAGCACCCTCTGGGGAACAACCTTTCCTCATGTCCAGCCTGACCCTCCCTGGCACAGCTCCAGCCATTCCTGGGGTCTGTCACTCTCACAGAGCAGAGATCAGAGCTGCTCCTCAGGAGGAGCTGCAGACCCTGATGGGACTGAACTCAGTCTTTTCTTCCCCAGCTGAACAAACCAAGTGACCTCAGCAATGCCCACATGGCCCCTCCAGGCTATCCCAGCCTGGCAGGACCCCACATTCTTCCCTTTCCAGCTGGGCTGGCATGCCCAGTCCCCACATGGCCTCAAGTCCCCACAGACATCACCTCTAGTCTGCTTTGCCCCATTTTTCCAAGCAGGGAGGCAGAGGCAGGAGGTGGCAGGGAGGGGACAGAGGAGGGAATCTGAGGCACGGACAGACTCTGCTGGCAGTGGGACTCTGGGAACAGCTCCCCATGGAGGCTCTGGTGGGCTCCCAGGGCCTCCTTCTCTGGTGATGGGGCACTCTGCCTGTGCACAGCCCCGTGCTGACTTCTTCCAGGGCCTTCTGAATTTCCCAGTCTGCAGCCTCGAGGACACCTGTTCAGGATTGGAGGGACAGATCCTCTGGGAAGGCACAGCCAGAGGAGCTGGGCCATGCCTGGAGCTCCTCCTCACCAGTGGGACCTCAGCAAAATTGCTCTGTGTGGTTCTTCAGCCTCAGAGCAGTGTGTGACTCTTCAGGGCAGACCAAGGGACTTGGAACAGCAGATCCTCAGCTCTGCAGGTTGGAGGTCTCCATCCACTTTTTCCTGGGCTGAGGCTGATAAAGAGCATTTTCTGTGGTTCCTCACATGGAATCCTACACTAGCCCAGGTGCCTTGGTGCTGGGAAGGGCTTTGGTGTGGTCTCCTACATTGTCCTGGCGTTCCAAGTGAGCATCCCACAGTGCAGATGGGTGGCTTTGTAAGGCCTGGATGAGATCTGGACTCCAGGGAGATTAGGGACAGCTTGTCTCTACCTGGGTGCCAGTAACAAGGGGCAAGACTCCTTAGAACTCTTTCCTGGGACCTGCCCTAATAGCCACAGCAATGACCTATGAAATGCACCCTCAAAATGAGGCCCTCAATGTCCCTCCCAACCTGAGCTCTCCTAAGATCTTGTAGCTCCCTAATCCTCTTCCCAAACCTGCTGCAAGTTTACTCTGTAGCTGCAGCTTTTTATTCTCATGACAGATGCTCATGGAGATCAGGTCTTGATCTCCACAATCACTACTACATTATTATCCATCCTAAGAAGGGGACATCCTCAAAAATAATCACCTAAATATTAAAAAAAAATAAAAATGACAAAACATTTCCCAGAATCTCTGCTGAGGAATGTCACAGGGGAAGAAAAGCTCTTTTTGTGATCAAGAGACTGAACTTCAAAACACCCAAACTGCACATCTCTGCAGGGCACCTTTCTGCAGGGTTATTAATAAGAAATAATTGTTTTAAATGCAGAAAAGTCTGTGTACTTTCTATTCCCTTCCAAAAGCCCTGCATCACTTGTCCTTAATGAATAATGAAAGATGCTTTTGTATTGCTTCCCACCCATAGACTTTCAAGTGATTGTTAAGCAATAATAAATAGGACTCTAAAGAAAATGAGGGCTTGATGAAAACTTAATTCTGGACTAATAACTGAAGCACCTGCTGTTGCACAAGTTTACAGACATTCCTGGGGCTTTGGTGGGTGGAGGTTTTTGGTGAAAGCTCTGCATGTTCCAACTCTGGGAAAATATCACTAAATGATTCTGAAATGTTGTTGTGCAGCTCCAAGGGAATTCGAATTTGGAAGGAAACTGGGAGATGCCATGCCCAGGACAGGCACTTTGATGCCCTGATCACAGCATTGCTGTGACGCCCTGTCTGACCTCACCCTCAGGGGAGATTTATCATGGAAAGCCAAACCCAGAGGGGACACTGTTCTCCAAGGAGAGAGGGAGAGCAACATCCCATGTCAACTGGGGGGTTTGGATTTCATGGGGAATGTATTCCACCAGGAAGCTGATGTGGCTTTCAACCCTGTCAAGGTTGAAAGTGAAAAGGGTACAACATATTTAACTCTTATGACTTAGTCCCTATTCACAATATCTTTTATGGGAATTGAAATGGGAAAGCTTCTTGACAAATTAGTTTTAAAACATGCAAATACTCCTTATGGGGATATAGACATTGCCCTACTAGCAGGTGATCCACCTTTCCATAGAGCAGAAAATCAGGCAATGGAATTGCCTAGACCTATAGTCACAGATATTAAAAATGCTGCTAGAAAAGCTGGTACCCATGTAAATGCTTATACTACTATCAGACAAAGTGGATTAGAACCCTTTGGTTCTTTCCTAAATCAATTAACACAAGCTGTGGAAACCTTTTCACCAAGGATGCAGGTAAAAAACTGAAGCTTGGAAGGGATATCATGGAATAATGGAATGGGTTGGATTTGAAGAGGCCTTAAAGTCCATCTCATTCCACCCCCTGCCATGGGCAGGGACACCTTCTGCTATCCCAGGCTGCTCCAAGCCCTGTCCCACCTGGCCTTGGGCACTGCCAGGAATCGAGGGGCAGCCTCAGCTGCTCTGGGCACCCTGTGCCAGGGCCTCCCCACACTCAGAGGGGAGAATTTCTTCCTGATATCCCATCCATCCCTGCCCTCTGTCAGCCACCAGTTGCCCAAGAAAAATTAAGCTGAAAAAGCCAGATAATTGCTCACATTTAGGTTGGTAGGTACCAAGTTCTTGCCTCCAGCTCACAGCCAGAGAGGTCTTGATGTTGACAGGGAATTCACCTTACTGAGGGGTCTTTACCCAACCTTCAGAGGTATCTTCTGATCACCTCAACACTCCCACCAGTCCCATCAGAAACCAGCAGTGTGTTGGGTAGTTTTGTGCAACTGATCACTAAAATACCACTGTAATTCTGTTGGGATCAGTAGGGAAAACTTGAGGGGGATTTTGCCTTGATTGTCAATTAATCATCGGTGCTGTGGCGCTATCCCAGGCATGTAACAGGAATAAATGTCTTCACTGGAAGGGTTGTCCAGCCCCGGCACAGCTGCCCAGGGCAGTGGGGGAGTGACCATCCCTGCAGGGATTTAAAAGCCGTGAGGATGTGACACTTGGGGACATATGTTAATGGCAGTGCCGGGATAATGGCTGGACTTGATGGTGACTCTATGATTTATGACTGTGTGATATGTCATTCCTGCTGGTGAGCTCTTGCCCTTCCCTAACACGCTGTTGAGAGCAGCTGCATGAGATTGTTTGCATTGAAGTGACCTGAGCAGCTGCCGGGAGCTGGAGCGCGCACACACACACACACACACACACACATAGCGGCAGCCCCGTGTCCCCCGGAGCGATGCTGTCCCCAGCACCCCGCACAGCCCTGCGTGTGCCCGTCCCTGCAGCGCCGGGGCTCTCAGCCCGCGCTGCCCCCGCCTTAGCCACTGGCGAAATGCTGGACGGTAATTTCGCTCAGGAAACATTTTCCCAAGAGAATCGTTTTCTTGCCGGTGAGTGCCAGGAGCGGGCGGACACAGCGCGGAGCAGCCGAGCTGAGCATCGCGCTGTTACCGAGCCCGTGGGGAAGAGCGGCCGGGCTGGAGCTCCGGGCTGGAGCCGCGGCTCCGCTCCGCGCTCGGCAGGGACGCCGCGGCTGCGAACTTCGGCTGCGGCTCCGGTGAACCGGGCGCAGGCAAAAAGCGAGCGATGCCGGTGCGAGCGCTGGGAGCGGCTGCTCCGCAGCTCCCGGGACCCCCAACACCGAGAGCACAGCCCAGCCCCACCGTGCCGGCCCCGCCGCTCCCTCAGAGGGACCCGCGCCCGGAGCAGCCTCGCGCGCCCTGCCCCGCCCGCGCCCGCCCCGCTTTGGACTCTTCCACCGCGCGGGCACTGGAGCGGGAGGGAGCGGGAGGTGCGGAGCGAGCGGCGCTGCCCCGAGCCGAGCCCCGGCGGCGCGGCCCTGCCTGGCACAGCCCCGTGAGGGCGGACCGGTGCGGGCCGCGCCGCGGCGGCAGCGAGAGCGGGCGGCAGGCAGCGAGGTGGGCTCTCCGCGGCGCGCGGGTCCCCCCCGGCTTGGAGCCGTGGTACGGTCGGCGGGAAGGAGCCGCGGCGCGGGGCGGTGCGCAGCACTGAGCCGGCGGCTCCCGCGGGCGAGGCGGGACGGGCCGGGCCCTCCGTCCGCACGGCACCGACCTGCCCGGCACCGACCTGCCCGGTGAGTGCTGCCGCCCCTACCCCCGGCTGCTGCGGGGGCGCTCCCGCCAGCCCGAGCGTGCGGTCCGTGCTGGCAGCGCGGGTCTCCCTGCGAGTGACTTAGTGCTGCTTTATTATTACTGTTTTTTTTTTTTTTTTTCCTTTTCCATCTTCGCTTTCCCCACCGGTTTTCTTGGCGTGTGGTTCGGTTTTTCCGCCCCTGCTGCACGTTTTCCCCGTTTCAGGGGAGGGGGAGTTGCCGCGGGATGGGAAGTGCCGCGCCTGGAAGCGGCTGCGGGTGGGTCCGACCCCGCCGGGCTGGCCACGGCTCCGGGGCTGAGCCCTGGCGGCTCCCGGACGCTTGGGAGGGATGTCCGCGGTGTGGCCGTATGATCGTGGGGTACTTTGTGCCTCCTGCGAACCGGAGATGCTCGGCTGCTCTGCCGGCGGGGCCTCGGGCGGCCGGGAGCGGCTCCGAAGGCAGAAAACAGGCGGAATATCGAGCCCGAGCCGTGCCGCTCCGTGCGGAGCTCTGCGGGCTCCAGCGCGCCGTGCCGGAGCTTCTCTGTCGCGATTGCGTTGGGGCTGCTGATTTCTGTCGGGAGTTGTATTTGGGAACAGGCTCCCCGGGAGTCACCATCCTTAGGGGTGTTTAAAAATGAGCAGATGCGGCACTCGGCCGTACGGTTTTAGTGGCCATGGGGGGACTGGGTCAGAGGTTGGTGCTTGATGATTTTGGAGGTATTTTCCAAACTTAGCGATTGCATTGATTTGAGGTGCTGTGTGAAACTCTGGATCTTACTCCAGAGCAGCTTTGGTGAGTATGAGGCAGTCGGACCTGCCGTGCCTTTGGAAGGATTCCCCTCTTTGGACAGCCCAGGCTGCTGGGACACAAACTGGTGGGATGGACAGCAGGGTGGATGCACCTTTATTTTCCTGACTTGCTTCTGAGGAGCAAGAGCCCACCTGCAGGAACGATCCATCGCAGCTGTGCTTGCTGCAGTGCTTTAGCACAGAATCCTACAATTACTTAGGTTGGAAAAGCCTCCTAAGATTGAGTCCGGCCATTAACCGAGCACCACCAAGCCCACCACTAAACCATGTCCCCATGTTCCACATCTACACCTCTTTTAAATCCCTCCCGAGACGGTGACTCCACCACTTCTGAGTGTGATTCTCCCTGGTTTTGGCACGGGGAAGGGCTGGGAACCAGCCCATGCTGGCTGTGGCTCCGGGGCCTTCCCACTCTCCAGCAGCTGCTCGGGATTTTGAGGGGACTGAAGGCGATGGCATCGCGGCTGGCTTGAGCTGACCCGCAGGGCCAGAGAAGTCCCTCTTGTTTCACACCGAGGACACGGCTGTGTCCCCCACCGGTGTGGGACAGGGACTGGTGTCGGGCGCTGCTGCCGGCCCTTCCCGAGCTGGCAGGGCCAGCACAAGCCCCTGGCGTTGGCCCTGGGTCAGAGCCCTGGCTGAGCTGTTTTCCCTGGCTGAGCTGTTTTCCTTGGCTGTGTCAGCCCCTCCGGACTGTCCGTGCTGCCGGGAGGAGGCTGAGCTCTGCCACAGGTGTCTCCCCTCTTGCTCTCCCTTCAGCAGCTGAGTGGGAGATGGTGCTTTCCCCCTTTCATTTTGCCCTGTCCTTTATTCTGCTGTTTGTTGGGATTTGGGCCCTTTGCATTATCCTAAAGGACAGGAGGGAGCCCGGCTTCCCAGTGAGCTCCAGATGAGGAGCCTGCAGGGACAGAGCCTGCTGTTCATGAGAGGGGGCTGGGGAGCTGTGCCATGAGCAGAACCTCAGGTGTGTGACCCTGCAGCACCTTTGAGGGCTGCCTGCTGTGGGGGAGATGTCACAAGGTTTATCGCTTTTGTTCCTGGAAGCCTTTTTGTGACTTGTTTTGGGCCGTGTGTGCCGGCTGCCTTGGGGAGGGGTGGGTGTTCAGACACTCCTCCAGCTCTGTGAGGATTGCTGCTGTTTTACTTCTGTCAGGCTAATATTGGAGATGGATTTCAGGGGAACAGCAAAGCAGAAAGAGGTGTGTCTCTTAAAAACCACTTCCTTTAGAAATGGCTGATAATAGCAGTGAGTTTAGGGAGGATGTTTTATTTAGGGGTTGAAAAGAGAGGATTAAAGCTCTTGACAGAGAGCAGTTTCTGTGGAGTGAGTGATGGGACTTAATCATTCAGAAAAAGACTCTAACGTGCTCCCATCACCAAGACAGCTTACAGCTCTCCTTGTCCCAAATCATTTAATAAAAGCAACAAAACTCCTTTTGATTTGAGTTCTTTACTGGTGGCAGTGTGAGTAGTTTTCAGACCTAGCAGTAAATTTGTATCTGCTCCAAGGAAACAGCCTATGGGTATAAAAATATGTGGCATGCTAAAGGTACTGTGGATTTATCCAAGGTGTTAATTACAGGCATTGGAAGTAGCTGTGTCTGTCTTGGAGAATTGCAGCTTCTCCTTCCTTGCCCCCTCCCATCAAGTTACTGGCACAGGGCTGTGCTCCTGGATTTGCAGAAGCACAATGTCACTGCCTGTAAAATTACTGAAATAAAAAAGGTTTGTGCAGGGGAGAAGAAACAAGAGTCAAATTTTAGGCTCAAATTGTGATTCCAAAACAAGTTGCTCATTCTTCTCACAGCTTGAGGTTTGTGATGAAAAGGTTGAAAATACCCAGCAAGAAAAATAGGCTGGGGAAAAAAAAATCTGGAATAAACTGAACAGAATGAAATTCCGAATATACTGTCATCAGAGAGTGTTTATAAACCTGCTGGAGAAAGGGGAGGGAGCAACCATTCAGATCAATAACAAGTTCTTTTTTTATAACTGTAGTGCTTTAATCATATAGTTTAAAAAAATAATCCTAAATGTGTGCATTTTATACCTGTGCTGGTAGCTGGGGCTAAATCTGCAGAGTTCATGCTGATCTGGGTAATCTGAATCAAGCTGAATAGTAAAGAGGCTCTTAGGAGGATCTGAAACCCAGGAGGCATTTTTCAAACCTGAGTTATGTCACTTTTTTTAGAGGTGCCTCAGGCAATTGCATTTTAAGAAGACAAAGCTTTTGTTTTCAAGCTGGCCTAGAAAAATGCCAAGGATGAATCCAAAGTAAAGGCTTTCAGAAGTTGTCATTTGTGATTAAGTTGATTTTGCTGTTGTGCACAGAAGGCCGCTGCCTTCCCCAGCGTGCCCAGAGCTGGGGCTATTTTTATATTTGCCACCAGTCCTGGTGTACCTGTTTAATTCCAATGAATAATAGTGCTCAGGGGGGGTCTCACCTGAACGTGTGTATTTAATGAGAGGATCAGGTGTCTTCCAGCTCCATCTCCAATAGAAAATTAACTGTAGGTGCGTTATAAAAGGCAGAGTTGGGGTGATACTGGGCAGGGATTGACTTAGATGGCTGTTCTGCAGAATTAACATCTGTCTGTGTCTAGTTTAGTACTTGAGATGTTGGAAATACCAGAGCCAAGGCTTCGAACCGTGAGCAAAGGCTGTTTCCTTCCACAGAGACCAGCCTGCATGCACACTGTGAATCCAAAGCTTTTCTTGGGGCTTCTCATGTTACTTGCAGCCTAAAACAATCAGAAAGAGTATCCTCGTGTTGCCAGGCTGTGGCCAAACAAGAGCTGCTCCTGCCAGCCCGAGCTGGGGGAATATTGTGCAGGATGTGACAGATGATGCTGGAGCATGGATGTGGAAAAGTCTGCTGCCTGCAATCTGGAGTGCTGTGAGCTCCCAGCGAGATGCTGCTTGTTAGAGAAAGGTGAAATCCTGCGAGTATTGTAATGACTTCTTGTTCTCAAATAAAACGAGAGCAGGTTTTGTCTGAAAATCTGTCTGAAAGCAGCTCTGGCTGCAGGAGCAGTGCCAGGGCTGTCTCACCTGGGCAGGAGGTGTCCCTGGGCCCCCCCATCCCTGGGAGCAGCTGATTGCTCAGCCCTGGCTCTGGCTAGCCAGGGAAGGGCTATAAGGGCAGCCTGAGTCATCCTTTTGGCTCTTGTATAACACCCAAACAATGCTGTTTGTCCTCCTGGCTGGCCTGGCACCAGGAGCTGCGGGGCTGGATGGACCCTCTCTAGGGGCACCTCTGAGCTGCAGCTCCTGGAGCAGCTGGCTCCTGCACTTCTGCACCTCTGAATCCTAAAATTTTATTATTTTTTAAAAAGCAAGCCTTGGGAACGTGTTGCAAATGTGTAGAGCAAGTGGTGCTGGTGATCTGAGGCAAGACTTGGCCTTGCCTTTGCAGGGAAGGTCCCCAGTTGATTCCAGGGCTTCTGGGCTTTTCCTTCCCCTCTGCTGCCCAGCAGGATGTGCCCAGCAGGATGCTGAGCTCTGTTCCAGGAGCATCCCTGCACCTGCAGCTGAGTATTTCCTTTACTGACCATCCACAGACTTTGCCAGTGATGTTGCACAACTGTCTGTTTTTGTGGTTTTTTTTTTGTTTTTGTTTTTTGTTTTGTTTTGGGGTTTTTTGGGGGGTTTTTTTGCAATTTCTTCCAAAAAGATCTGGTTTTAAAACAGAAAACACAATGCCACGTTGCTAGGGTTTATTTCTACCAGGAGTAAGGTAAATAGATGGGCACCTCTGGGCTATGTCTGTGTGAATTCAGTGACTCCCAGGTGGTATCTGCAGCATCGCCTCCATGTGGAGATGGTACCAAACAAAAGGAACTGAGAAATGCCAGGGCTTTATCTGATGCTTTTGCAAGCAGCTTACATTTCAACAAATACAGCCACGATGGGAATGAATGAGAACTCATTTTCGGGTTGCTACTGCAGGCAGAATGAGAATGGCCGGGTTAAATGTGTGAGCAGGGATAATAACTGAGGCAGTGCAGCTCTGCCTCCTGCTGGGTCAGGATTCCCCTGACTCCTGCCTGTCCCACCTTCCCTGGGAGGAGAACATCCTTCCCCTGGGCTCTGCCTGCGGGCACGTCAACAGCAGACAATTTCTGCAAGAGAAGCTGTTGAAAAGGTGGCAATGGACACTCGATGTGGAACCATTGTTCATTATAATGTGGGAATTCCCGAATCCAGGATGGGCTGGCAAAGATCACAGGGTGGACAGAGGAGGTGGTTGCAGGTCTCCCCCACCAAAGCTCTTGATGTCTTTATTAGTCTATATCGTGTGCTGCCCTTCTGTCTTTAGCAAACTTTCTGTTGGAAAAGTGTCTTGGAAGCATTTGTGAGAGGAAAAGTTCCTTTGGAAGGATGTAGGGAGCGCTGGCTCTGCCAGTTCTGCAGAGGGCAGCTGCTGCTGTGCCTGCTGTGTCACTGGCACCTGTGTCAGTGCCCTCAGTGCCCATGGCTGCCTTTCAGTGACATCCTCCACTCCAAGGACTTCAGGGTGACTCTTCTGGCCCAGCATGTGGCCCCTGTGTAAAAGACTGCAGGTGGCTGGTGCCCAAACATAATTGGTTTTGGGGTTTTTTTTCAAATCTAGAAAAACATCTCAGTGGTTGCTGTGGGAGCTGATGGTGCTGCTTGGCCTGAGCTGTGTTCCTGCTGAGGGGCAGCACTGGAGGGTTTGGTGGTTCAGCAGCTCCTGGTTCCTGTCCCTGGAGCTGTGTCTGCTGTAAAACAGGTATTTTTTTGTTGGTGCTGCAGCAATCTGCAATGCTTGGAGCTCCTACAGCTCCCAGAGCTCCTTCAGAAGTTGGTAAAAGCTGTAAGCACGGCAGAAATCCCCTTGAGCTCTTCTAGTAATTTAAATTTTTTTGTTGTTGTTGTTTATAATTTTAACTTCTGCTCTTATCTTCACACATTTCAACAGGCCAGCAAAAACTTGCCTGTCTCTGTGATGGCTCTGAGAGAATCCCAGCATGGTTTGGGTTGGAAGGGACATTAAAGCCCACTCTGTCCCACCCCTACCATGGCAGGGACACCTTCCACTGTCCCAGGCTGCTCCAAGTCCAGCCTGGCCTTGGGCACTGCCAGGAATCCAGGGGCAGCCACAGCTGCTCTGGGCACCCTGTGCCAGGGCCTCAGCACCCTCACAAGGAACAATTCCCTGTGAGTATCCCAGTATCCCATCTAACCCTGCCCTCTGGCATGGGGAGCCATTCCCCTTGTCCTGTCCCTCCATCCCTTGTCCAGAGTCCAGGAACTGGCTCTGAAATGTCTGTTTATGGTGACAAATCCTTGGTGCAGCTCACACCCTGCAGCCAGTGTCCATCCTGTCCCTCTGGTGGCACCTGGGCCCCCTTCAAGGCACAGGTGTGGCTGAGGACAAACACCCTTGGGAAGTTCCCCTGGCAGGAAACCCGTGCAGATAACGCTGTGGAGCATCTCCAGGGGATGCTGCACATCACAGGTGGGATTTGTGCGTTTTGCTGTTAATGAGGAGCTGTTTCCCGCAGCTGGGCTCCCCAGCACCTGACTGCAGCACAAACAGCATTGCCAGGGAGGCCAGGGCAGTCAGGGTGAGTGTGCTGATACCTCTGGTGAGCACAGCCACACCTCGTGGCAGGAGACAGCCAGGGAGGGCTTAGATGATTTAATTAAAGTTGTTGTGAGGAAGAAATTAAATTTAGTCGCTTGCCCTGCTGGTATTACCGGGGAGTGAGCACAGCCTTTCTGAAAGGAGCCATTCCTTGCCTTCTGTTTGCCTTGGAAAAAAGCAATTTCTCTGTCAGCTTTTAGCCTGGCTCCTGGGCCCCAATTGCTTGTTTATCTTCAGCTCCCCAAATCTACAGCTTTGAAGATGGCCTTAAACACTGATCATCTCTTACAGTCCTTCATCTTTGTTCTGCCAGCAGACATTAGGAAAGATATTTTAAATTACCTTTTCCCCCCAAATGAACGGGCTGTATGTATGGGCTGGGAGAATTAAAGCTCTTCCACCCAAAGTATAAATCAGCTGCTCTCGTGTTTTTGCCCAGTTCTCCTGGATTCATGTTCCAGCCCAGTCTGCAAAGCAGGGATTTCAGGAAAGATAAAAGCTGAAGTGCAACTTAATTTTG
>PYHW01009629.1:1798059-1818064 GCA_013186435.1 Turdus rufiventris
AACCTTTCTCTCATCTCCAGCCTTATCCTCCCCTGGCATAGCTCAAGCTGTTCCTTGGCTCCTGTCCCTGTCACAGAGCAGAGATCAGAGCCTTCCCCTCCAGTGCCCTTTGGGAGGATGTTGAAGAAAGATAAAGGGAAAGTCTCTGTCACCTTCCCTCTGCCCACAGAGGTCCTCTTGGACCAGTCTGGATCAGTGGGACCAAACCTCTCAACACAGCCCTGTGTCCTTGGGAAGGGGTTGCTTTAGAGGCTGCTCAGAGCAGCAGTGGGATGCTGTACGTGATGCTGCAGTGAGCCGGTGCCTCTCTGCTCTGCTCCTGCTGCCCCTGCATTCTCAGCTCCCTCCTTCTCCCCTACCAGGCTCCTCTACCCCCCAGATCTTTTGCTTCTCTCTTTGCTTCACAGTGGCACCTCTGTCTGCAGCCAGGGATTGGCATTGCCCATCCCAGATCTCTGGTTTGGTGGGTACCAGTCCTTCCATGGTTCAGCATTGCCGTGGTACCTGCTAGTGATCAGCCTGAGCCCCGTTGGAGCCTTTTCCTGGTGTCCCAGGGGATGTGCAGGCTCCTGGTGTGAGGGAATTGCTCACCTGCACAGCTTGATCTCTGGCCTGGTGGAGAAATGCCCATTGCAGCCTGCTGAGCTGGACTGAGAAGGGCACAGAGGCACCGGGCACTACCGCAGCCTCTCTGCATCACTGATGGGACAGGCCAGGATCACAGAGAGTTTGAGCTATACTGGAAAAAAGTCCCCAGGAATCCTCTGCTCTGCTCTGCTCAGCTACAGTCTGAGTGAGCAGGAAGTGGAATGTTGGATGATCTTTAGGGCTCAGGGCAAATTGAGCAGCATTTTTCTTATGAGAAACGTGAGGTAGAAAGCATCATTCCTACACGTGGGAAGAAATAAAGGAAATTCCCAGGTGTTGGGAACCTGGGGGGAATGTCTCTGTGAACCTCTCTGGGTTCAGAGGACATGTGGAGCAGCAGCCAGAGATGTGAAGCCTCTGTCTGCTCTTTCCTGCTCCTGTGAGCTCTGGACTCCAGGACTGTCTCTGACTGCTTTTCCAGGCACAGCAGTGCCACCAGTTCATTGTCTCTGCTCTCTGACCTGGTTAATTTATGGAGCAGCCCAGCATGGAAGAAGAGCTGATGCATTTTGATTTTTGTCCAGTTTTGAGCTGGTGCTGTAGTTTATAAGGACTAAAAGTTTATTTTGTAGAACGAGGGAGAAAAATCTTCCAGGTCCACAGGCAGGGGTGGATACTGGTGCCAAACAGCTCCAAACCACATTTGGAATCCTGTACTTGAGGCCAGTAACAAGGAATCTAAATGAGAAAAGAAGGGAGCAGTTTTGTGGATTTTAGTATTTTTATTGACCCAGTGCTTCCCCTTTAAACTCAATGAAATGTACACCCCATAAAAGCACTGCAGAGTTTGGATTTCATTTTGTTTAGGGTTTGTAGGAGTAGGGAATAGCTATATGTCCAAAATTGAAGGAAGCCAGGCTTCAACTGCAGAGTTGGATTTCTGTAGGAGGGACTTTGTGCCCAGTGACCAGATGGCTTGGGAAACTTGGCTGGGCATAAAATGTCTCATGGAAAGTTGTTCTTGTGGAAAGATGATGATGGCTTATTTCGAGAGGAGAGACCACAGAGACAGCAAGACACCAGGTGGGTGAGGGATGCTGTCCTGGTGGCACCTCCCCTGGGATTCTGGGGAAGTTCTTGTGTGGGATTTGACATTGTGAGTGCAGATGTGGCTTTGCAGCTGGAGCCAGGGCAGCTGGAAAAGTGGTTTGGGCTCCCTGGAAGTGAGAGGTGCAATAATGGAGGGAAGGCTGTACTTAGTAAACCGTGTTTAACGTGGTTTCAGTGTTAACATTTAATTGTTGAACAGCCAGACTTAGAGTGGAGCCCAGGTCTCTTTCTCACTTGTGTCTCATTTGCAACCCTAATGAATCCCAGGGGTGTTCAATTACCCAGGTGTTTTTGAAAAGCCAGGCCAAACAGCAGAGGGGGGATCTGTCACAGACTGGTCTGGGCTGGAAGGGACCTTAAAACTCATCCCATCCCACCCCTGCCATGGCAGGGACACCTTCCACTGTCCCAGGTTGCTCCAAGCCCTGTCCAGCCTGGCCTTGGCCACTGCCAGGGATCCAGGGGCAGCCACAGCTGCTCTGGGCACCCTGTGCCAGGGCCTGCCCACCTTCCCAGGGAACAATTCCTTACCCATATCCCATCCATCCCTGCCCTCTGGCAGTGGGAAGCCATTCCTTGTGTCCTGTCCTTCCAGACCCTTGTCCACAGTCTCTCTTAAGCTCTCCTGGAGCCCCTTTAGGTCCTTGTAGGGACTCTGAGCTCTCCCTGGAGCCTTCTCTCCTCCTGGCTGAGCACCCCTGCCTCTCTCAGCCTTTCCTCAGAGCAGAGGGGCTGCAGCCCCTGCAGCATCTCCAGGGTCTCTCTCCTCCTTCCCATGGTCAGGACCCCAGAGCTGGGGCAGGGACATTGCGGGGCAAAGCCTGCTCTCCACACGTACAAGTAGGAATTCCAGGTTGATATTCCTGCCTCAACAAAACCTTTACATTTTCTAATCAGCACAGATCTGTTCCATTGCAAGAATCAGAAATACTCTTCCAAGCTGTTTTGCTCTTCCCTTAAGCCAGTGGGAATGGGAAATCAATTCAGGACAAATTGGGCTAAATCAATCCAGGGAGGATGCTTCTTAAAATCAGAAGTTCTTGTATCTCCTCCACTGGCACCTTGGCACTGAGCTGCTCGTGAAGATCCTGGGCTGGAGACTGGTCAGGATGTGCTGAGCCCTTGTGGAGGGTACCACAAACCCTGCAGGTGTCTGGGGAGGTGAGGGCATTGCTGCTGCTCTTGGAGGTGGGCACTGTCCTTTGAAGGAGGTGGGACAGCACTGCCCAGGAAAATGGCTGTGGCTGTAGTGTGAGGGGCACAGGGGTTTTACCTTCACTGTCAGAGGGGATTGCAGCTGGCAGTATCCATCACCAGAGCCAGACATGGCTGCAGCCCTGCAAGGCACCTTTGGCTTGAATTGAAGGCAGTTACCTTGAAGGCAATTACTTTTCTCCTGTAATTACCAGCATGTCACACCCCCTCCCATCTCCCTGTGGCTCTTCCCTCCCACCACAGGGACTCAGGCTCAGCATCCCTTTCATTCCCAGGAGACAAAACAGTGATGGACAGTCGTTCTCCTTGGCAGGGTGGGGAGCAGGAGGGATTTGTGTCAGGACCCTCTTGGATCAGGTTTCCATATCTGCTGGATGCAGAGCCCAGCAGGTTCCTGTTAATCCACAGCAGCTCCACCTCTGCGAGGGCACAGCAGGAATGTCAGTGCAGAGATGGCACCAGGGGGGCCTCTGCCTTCCCACTCCCAGGTTGGATTTCCAAGGTCCTAAAAAATACAAATACCTGTGCATGGGCTTACCCAGCCCTGTGTGAAGGACCACAGTGAGCAGAGATCCCCTTGCTGAGGAGGAGTCTGCAAAGCAGGAGTGCCCAAAAGGGGGGATTTGGGGGAACTGGAGTGTGGGCAGAGCAAGGAGGAGGTGCTGGATCCCAGAAATCTGGGGTTTTTGAGCTTTCTGTGCTTTCTGGCACTGACCCCCAGGAGAACACTGCTTTTGACTTGAGTTCTTGGAGAAGGCTCCAAATTTGAGCGATGGAGTTAAAATCACAGATGTGCAGTTATATAGAAGTGTGTGATCTCACATGGCGAAGGGTTTGGAATTTGAGGTTTTTATAATACAGTAATAGGTATGGGACAAGATAGAGGATTTTGATGGTGTCTCAGTGTTCATCTTCTTTCTTCATGGTTTCAGGCAGTAGTTTTTGGTTGGACAGTCAGTGCTGCACTGAGGGTCACAGGAGTTTGGTTATTGGATTAAAAGTATAAATAATACAGGTGTAAATTCTCTGTTGGACTATTTAACTTTACGAAACGTTCTAGCTAGCTAGGTTCACCTCCATTTTGCTCACTTTTAGCTGGTAGCCAAAAGTATTGCTGAACCTTCTGTACTTTAGATAAGATTTAATAAACAGCCAAGCCCGAACACAAGAAAATTCATCTCCTTCGTGTTTTTGATCCTGACTCTGAGTGAAGGCAGAAGAAAACTTTAGACAATGTACTGGTGCAAATACCACGCTTTACTAGGAGGTGCTGGGGCTAATCCAAGCTGCTTTGGCCAAGGCAGGAGCTCAGGACCTGAGTTAGATCTTTCACAGTGGATACTTGGACTGTGTTGGGGTGCTGCCTGAGGGGGACCCTCTCTGAAGCCTTTGGGGTGTGCTCAGGCTGTCCCCTCCGTGCCCCACCTGCCTCCATCTGTCTGGGCCAGCAGCAGCCACGTGTGTCCAGCAGTAAAGTGAGCCAGGAGGGCCCTGCAGAGCTGCTGAGCCAGCAGGGACAGCTCCAGCTGCTCTGCTGACCCTGGCTGACCTGTCAGGTGCCCCTGTGCTGGGGACAGTGGGGACCTCCAGAGGTCCCTTCTGACCACAGCTGCTCCTTTATGGAGATCAGAACTGTTGGGATGCAGGTGCAGAGCTGGATTTGGAGTTACTGTGTGACCAAGGATTCACATCCCATCCCTGAATCCCAACCATCTGCATGATGTGCCACAGGGCTCAGGGGCTGGGTAAGCAACTCCTGGGCTTTTTGTGCAAGATTGGAGTTGCAGAAGCTGGTGAGGAGCTGCAGGGATGCTCACAGTAGATGTTTCAGATAGCACATCCCCTCTTCTGCTTTAGTGAGTAGCTTTGGACTGAAACGGGAGGATTTCTGCTTTTAAGTGAAGTGAAAATGAACTTCTACCCAAGTCCATCTATTCTACCCCTGTTCTTGGAGTATTATGGGACCATTGTCCTCAGAAACTTCCTGTGCATAAAGGGGCTCCAAGAAAGCTGCAGAGGGCCTTTGGACAAGGGATGGAGGGACAGGACACAGGGAATGGCTCCCAGTGCCAGAAGGCAGGGATGGGTGGGATATTGGGAAAGAATTGTTCCCTGTGGGGATGGTGAGGCTCTGCACAGATTGCCCAGAGCAGCTGTGGCTGCCCCTGGATCCCTGGCAGTGTCCAAGGCCAGGCTGGACAGAGCTTGGAACAGCCTGGGACAGTGGAAGGTGTCCCTGCCTATGGCAGGGGGTGGCACTGGATGAGTTTTAAGGTCCCTTCCAGCCCAAACCCTGATGGGATGATGCACTGGGAGCAGCTCTGTGGGGACTCTGAGGCTCTGGTTGGATGCAGGTTCCCCTCCAGACAGGAGGTTTTTCATCAAGTGGTTTTAGTGAAGAGCTCTCAGAGTTGTTCAGCTTCAAGCAAGGTTTGAAATTCCAGCTTTGCTGCATGTTTGTGATTGGCCTGAGAAGTTGGAGGGTCCCCAAGAGTCACTCAAGGCTGTGATTGCAGTCACTAAGCACTGGGAGCCTCGGAAGGGGAGCAGGAAAAGTGTTACTCCCATAAGTAGACTGGGAGAAATTTGAGTAGCAGAGACCACGAACCTTAGGGAAAGCTGTGGAAGAGGAAAAAAAAAGCAGATTTTACTATATCATCTGACTCTCACCTGGTTGTGCAATTAAACATTTTGTTTAAATTAGCCCCAGACATGACTGCAAACATGTATTAGAGTCCCTCAAATGTTTGTGAAGGACCTCCTTTAAAGTGCCCCTTAATCAAATGCTCTTATCCTCGTGAGTTACTTGTTTAACTGGTTCCCCCTTTTCCCACTTGCCAGAAGCAGTTTCATGGAAAAAAACTGTCTAGGAGAAGCCAGGATTTTTGGAGCATTGATATCTCCACTTTTAGACCTACTGTTGGCTGTCTCTTCCAGCTGCTTTCAAATCCTGCCTTTTCCCAGATGGATCTGAGCCAGTGGAGGTGTTACAGGTTCTCCCTGCTCAGAGGCTCTTTGGTGGCCCTTTGGCCACCCCTGACCCAGGCAAGGGAAGGTGTGGAGCATCCCTTTGGCTGCCACCTTGTCCCTGAGCACAGCCTGGCCCTGTGGGCTGTGCTGCACAGCCCTGCCTGGCTGGGAGGAGTTAGCTAAGGTGCAGATACTGCTCAGGGTAGCAGTGCAGCCCTGTGTACATCTGATAGCAGAGCTGGCTGTTCACTTACCACTAAATAACTCTGTGGCTGGGGGCCATTTCTGGCTTCTTGCTTCATTTCCCCATCTGTAAAAATAGTCTAATGGAAAAAAAAATCAGGCTCAGGTCTCTCAGGAGAGCGTTTTCTTGCTGCTTCCCTGAATGTTTTGTGCTGGTGGTGTTTTCCTGAGGGGTGCAGAGAGCTCTCAGCCCATTACAGGTGCCTGGTGCAGTGCTGTGCCAACAGCTATCCCTGGAGGAAATGCCCAGGGAGCTTTTCAGAGAACCACAGGGTGAGTCTAGATCTGCTCCTGACCGTGCCACAAGATGCTTTTCTGCCCTGGGGTGAATTAAAATGGCTTTGGGTTCAGCTGGAGTGTAAAAGCATCTGGTTACAACCTGCCCAGGCCAGGTTGGATGGGGCTCAGAGCGACCTGCTCAGGTGAGTGCAATCCCTGCCCATGGCAAGGGAGCTGGAATGCCAAAGCCTTTAAACTCCCTTCCACTCAAACCATTCCCTCATTTCTCTGTGTAGCAGTTTCTCTTTTAGCCCAGGTGATTTTCTGTTTGACCTGACTTGTGCCCCTGTGGGAAGCAGCCTGGATCATCGCTCAGCTGGTGTTTTCTAGGATAAACAACCCAAAAATGGCAACCAGCTTGTTTGATCCTGGTGCTCCCCAGCTGGTGCAGCAGTGGGGCTGGATCTGAGTCCTGTGGGTCAGCTCTCCCCTCTGCCTGCCTAGCCTGCTGCAAAAGCCTTCTGGTCCATTAGGATTTCTCCCAGTGACTTTCTCTGTGTTCAGTACATGAATATCTCATTGCTGTGTCCAAGCCACAGTGGTGACCTGGGGACATCCCATCCCCTGGTCCCAGCTCGGTGCCTGGGGCTCCAGTGCAGCACCAGAGGCTGCAGCATCAGCCTCCTGATTGTGCTGCTTGAATAAGAAGAAAATACTAGTAGGAACTGTCATGGTATTTCCGTGTGGTTTTGCCTGATTTCTGCCTTTCAGCCATGCAAAATCAGCCTGATGTTGAGCATTATGCACACCTTGTGGAGGTCCAGAACTGGAGATGTTATTTGTTCCAGGTTATCAGGCTCGGGAAGCTCCTGAGGAATCTCTCTCTGTCTCACGTAACCCCACCCAGGCAGGACTTTTTTCACCATGTGAAATAACACGGTGAATTTCTAATTGCACGAATCTAATTAAGAGCCGGATGTAACAACTGTGCCTAATCATAATGATGCACACTCCCATTCCCTTACACAAAAGGAATTGCTTGTGTACAACAAACCCCCCAGTGGAGTGCAGAGTGAACATTCCCCACTCTGGAGCTGTGGGGATGTCCCTGGAGGTTCCCTGGCCATGGGCAGTCTCCTGTGGCTGTGTGGGGATCACTGACTCCTTTGGAGGAGGCTCTCAAGAGGTGCCTGTGATTATGGGGGTGAGGAACTGGTCAGACCTTTGGGCACTGTGGTCTGTGCACCATGACCAAGGGCCCAGGTTGGCTGCTGGACTGGGATGGACTGGGTTTTGTGTCAAAGCTCATCTGTGGCAGAGCAGCAGTAGCACCTTCCCTTCAGTTTCAGACCAGCTCTGCTGCATCTGATGTGCTCTCAGAGGCCAAAGTAGAACAAAAAATAAATTATCCCCCACTGGACATCTTTTGTTCTGTGGCTCTCAGTGCTGCACCAGCCCCTGGAGCCAGCAGCATCTGCTGATGGCTAAAAGTTGGATGCTCTTTTCCTGTGAGGTACCTCTGCCATCAGCCTTGAAAATCCAGTGCTTACTTATCCCAGAGCTGCAGCAGCATTCCTGTCAGAAGGATGTGGTTCCTTACAGCAGGAGCAGACCTTAATCCATGCACTGGAGTACAAGTTGCAGAGGGATCAGCTGCACTTACAAGTCTGGAGTTTTCTGTTCATATTTTTGCAGTACTTAGTGCTGAAATCACTCTTGCAGAAGGAGCTGGGATGTTATCCTTTCTTTACCTTGGAAGTTTGTCCTGCAGTGTGAAGACTGTGCCAAAATTCTATCAGCTCTGCAAGAATTTGGATATCAGAGAGGAGCCAGATGTGGGACAGAGAGAATGATAACATGGCAGTGAGGTTAAATAGTCAGGTAATTGATTGTTTTCAGTTCCGGTTCGGGTGTAAATCCATTGTGGTTAATGAAGGAAAGCAAATTGAATTCAGGAGTCCTGTGTGGGAGGCTCAGCCTGGCACATTGCCAGTGGCTCTGTGTGGTGTTCCCTTGGTGTTCAGTGGCTCCATCCTGGCTTCACTGGGGTTTTTTAAGCCAGGTGAGGGGAGCTGAGCTCTGAGAGCTCCAGTCATGGAACAAGGTGCCCAGAGAAGCTGTGGCTGCCCTGTCCCTGAAGTGTCCAAAGCCAGGCTGGAGCAACCTGGGATGGTGGAAGGTGTCCCTACCATGGCAGGGGTTAGAAAGAGATTGTCTTAAATGCCCTTCCCCACCCAAACTATTCAGGGATTCTGTGCTGATTCCGTTTGGAGCAGGCTCAGGGAGCATCCCCGCCACTACCAGCTGTGAATTTGCATCCCTCTGCTTTTGGTGGTGGAAACTTTCCATGGACCTCTGGCCCTTTAGGTTGGGGAGGAGCCAGGCCCCACCTGTGCAGGTGTGTCCAGGTGTGCTGGGAGCACTGTAGGCAGCCCAGTCCTGCTCTGGGTGTGGGACATCTCCCACTGGTAAAGGCTGGTAGAGAGATTTCCGCCTTGGATGCTGCTGACTCTGGACAAGTCTGTTCACACACCTTGCTCAAGCTGGACCCTGACTCCCTGGGCTGGTGGCAAGGTGAGAGCCTTCAGCAGGGCCATGCTTCCCATCCTATCTTTGCCTTGTCCCTCTGCTCCTGCACCCAGCTAAAAATAATGGCAGCAAGGTGTGAGGCTGCCCTGGGCCAGGGGACAGGGACAGCCCTGTGTGTGTGCAGGAAACCAGACTCCTCCAGCTGCAGCAGCCTGTCCGTCACGCAGGCAGCAAGTGCTGCGGGCTCAGGCTCTCTCTGGATGCTCACTGGCTACAGAAATAAACAGGCTCTGTTAATGCCTCTTGCTAGCCTTGACTTTTTGGTTTGTCTCTGTATTTTTAGCCTCAGGACACGGTGTCCCCAGGGCTGGAGAGGACCTGTGCTGTCTCATACCTTTGACAACGTGTGAAGCCAACTCTGGCCCTTCCCTGCTCCCAATTTAGCAGAGGGGAGGGGGCACTGGTGGCACAGCCAGGGACCTGGGATGGGATATCCCTTTGTCCAGAAGTTTATTTATGGTTCTGATGAATCAGGTGGTTTTTAGTGTGGAGAAGAGGAGGCTCAGGGGACCTTCTGGCTCTCTTCAACTCCCTGACAGCAGGGTGCAGCTGGGTTGGTCTCTGCTTCCAGGTGAAAAGGATGAGAGGAAACAGCCTCAGGTTGTGCAAGGGGAGGTTGAGGTTGGAGATCAGGGAAAATGTCTCACCAGAAAGAGTGGTCAAGCCCTGGAACACAGTGCCAAGGGCAGTGGTGGATTCACCATCCCTGGAAGTTTTCAAAAAACATGTGGGTGTGTGGCTTAGGGTTTCTAGTGGGCTTGGCATTGTTGGACAACTCAATTATCTTAGACATCCTTTTCAACTTTAATGATTCTGTGATTCCAAGTGAAGGAAGAAAACCCACACTTGATTACATTCAGCACATTGCACTGTTTGTGTTTTTACTGAGAGAGGGACAAGTTTGGGAGTTTATTCTCCTTTTATTTAGAAGTACAGAATGATTTAGCACAATGCAAAATTAAAAGTCACTTTGAATAAAGGTTCAAATGTTCTTCTGTATGCCAGGTGCTGGGATGAGCACGTGATTCATGATGTGGTACTTCAGTCATGTTGAATTCACCTTTGCATCCTTCTCTACTTGTACAGCAGAGCCCACCTTTGCAGGCAGCTGAGCCCTTGGATTATTCTAGTCCTGGGTTTGGAGCCTGAGCATTTTCACCTGGTCCTTGTCCCTGAATTGGTTGGCTTGAGGGCTGAGCTCCTCCCCATGGTTGAGCTCCCTGTGTGTGCTCTGAAGGGCTCTCTCACGCTCCCTTAGCCTGGACTGCAGTGTGTGGAAGGCTCTGGGTGGGATCCAGGCTGGCTCTGGGTTATGGCTGTGCTGGAGCACTCTGCATGGAGCACAGAGATGTGCTCAGCACTGTGCTCCAGCCCTGCTCCCTGCAGTGTGAGCTGGGCTGGGGCTGTACCTGCTGCCAGCTGTGCCAGCTGTGCTGCCAGCTGTGCCAGAGCTCTGCTGTTGGTGCCCTGCTGGCTGTGTCCTTGTGGGATGGCATCACCTGTCCCCAGGGAGGGCCATGCCAGGGCACAAGCTGCTGGGAGCTCTCAGCATTCCCTACTCCTGGCCATGGAGACCCAATTTTGGCTCTTCAAGGAGTCCCAAGGTGTGCTGGACCAGGGCTGCTGGAGGGAGTCCCAGCAGGGCTGTCCCTGCACTGCAGTCCCCACCTTGCTGGGGTGGCAGAGGGGAATTATTTGGTCAGAGGGATAAAAAGCAAGACAGAGCAGAGGCCTGGTGCAGGTTTTGCTCACCATGAGCAGACCCAGCTGCTCCTCAGGGCTCTGGGGAGATGGATCACTGCTGGGTGCTTCTGCTCTGGGAAATTCTGACAGCTTGAGCCTGCCCTTCTTGTCCTCTGCCAAGAGAGGGTGGTGTGGGAGTAGCAGAGATTCATAAACCCCAGGTGGCTTGGGTTGGAAAGGGCCTTAAAGCCCATCCAGTGCCACCCCAGCCATGGGCAGGGACACGTTCCACTGTCCTAGGCTGCTCCAAGCCCTGTCCAACCTGGCCTTGGACACTGCCAGGGATCCAGGGGCAGCCACAGCTGTTATCCCACTGCACACCAGGCTGGGAGAAGGCAGTATGTGCTGCACAAGGTTTAGCTGATCCTCATTAAAGCAAAAACAAGCACAGATTTTTGGGGGCAGCCATACAGTTCCTTAAAAGAGGCTACTGCTGGATTTTCCTGGGCATTATTCCCTGCCCTCCTTGTGCAACTGGTGCTCCCCAGCCTCATAATTCCCTGTCCGAACGCTGAGCTGAACAGCTGAGAGATTTTGCATTTTTTAATGGCTCTCTACTGTGCCTGAATTAATGGAAAAATGAACTGAAACCAAGATGAAGGTATTGAAGGGAGAGGATGACAAATTGGCTTTGGAGCATGGCAGCAACGAGCACTGTCAGGGGTTCACGCACTGACCTTTATCTAAACAGAACTGTGTGTAACAGATAAGAATATTTAACAATAATTAATGTCACATCAGTGCCGAGAACAAAATGACTACATCAAATGGGCAAGAAATCCACTGCAAATTACTCAAAAGAGAAATGTCAGCTCCTCCATATCTGCACCCTGCCTCATGCTGATGGGGCTGGAATGAGCTGGGAGGGCACGCGAGGAGAGGAGCTATTAAAAATGATTTAGGGACTGGGTGATATGTGCAGGAATGGAAACAGCAGCAGCTCTGCTGGACCAGAGTCGTGTACAGTCAAACACCAAAGTGAGCTGGTAATTGGGTGTGGGAGCAGTGTGTACAAACCAATTATGCCCAGTGCTGAAGTTCTGACAGGCTGCTCAGGGCTTCTCTTTCCTTTCCTGTCTGTCTCTGGGGTGTCCCAGTGTGCTGGGATTCAGCAGACACTGCCCTGCTCACTGAACCCCCTTCATGTTTTATGGACAGGAAAACCAGCTGGCTGGGGATGCTGAGATGTTTTTCATACTCTTTCTGAGCTGGGCTTATCCCATGTCCCCAGGAGCTCTGGGGGTGTCTGGAGGCTGGCACTGGCAGGGTCAGGGCTGGGGAGGGATGCAGGGAAAGCAGCTCCAGAGGATGCCTGGGACAGGGAGGCACTCTGTCACCCCTGATATGATTTCAGAATGAATGGTGGTCCAAGGGCCATTCTCCAGTGGTGGATTTCATCAGTGTCATGACAACACCAGCTCACTGAGGACTTCACCCCTCCTGACCTGCCTCCTGCTGCAGAGCATGCCCTGGCCCTGGATATTGCGCAGAGTCAGGGAATGGTTGGGTTGGAAGAGACCTCAAAGCTCTTCCCATCCCACCCCCACTAGCCCAGGTTGCTCCAAGCCCTGTCCAGCCTGGCCTTGGACATTTCCAAGGATGGGGCAGCCACAGCTTCTCTGGGCAGCCTGTTCCACTCAATCTGCTCAGCCCAGACATTGTGAGAATATTGGGACTATTCAGCTGATGCACAAGTCTGGTGAAAAGCTTAACCATGTTACATTTTTATTCTGAACAGACCTTTGTGCCCATCCTAATGAATTACTTCCTGACCATAAATTAATTTACCTGCATGGCCATGTCTGGGAAGTGTTATCAGCCTCAGTGGCTAGAGCACAGAGCTGGAGCCCAAGGTCACAAAAGGAGTCTGGGGAGGAGCCAGGAGCTGCTCCTGAATCCCTTGAATTTTTGGCTGGTACAGTAAAGGCCAGTGCTATCGCCCAGCCCACTAATTAGTTTTGTTGTCAGCATTTTGCCAGTGGAAGGAGGCAGCCAGGTGCCTCTGGATTAGCCAGGGTGTGAAAAATGGCTTTCCAACTGGCCTGGTGACCTTCTGACAGCACGAGAGAATTCACAGCCAGAAGGTGGAGATGTCAAGATACAAAATTAGGGATCGTGGGGAGCTGTGTCTGCTCCTTGAAGTGAAACAGGAAAACCTATCCCTGCTCCCATCTTGGCCTGGGATGTGGTTTAGGGTTTCCTGTCACAGGAGATGCTCCTGTTTGCCAAGGCACATCCTGCTCCCAGCCAGAGACTCCTGCAGCAGCAGTGTGGGAGAGGTGGGAGCAGAACCACACTCCCTGAGCAACCCTGGCCCAAAAGCTCACTCAGGACAAGTGCCCGAAGTGCTCAGTGGCTAAAGAAACCCAGCCCAAGGTGGGATGAGCAGAGAGGTGATAATTGAAGGATCTAAGCAGCCTGCCCATGGCAGGGAGTTGGAACAAGATGAGATGCAAGGTCCCTTCCAACCCAAACCACACTGGGATTCTGTGAGTATGGATCCATGGGGGAGAAAATAGGACATTTAAACATCAGTTACGACTGAAGCCAAATTGAGTGTTGCTTACAATGAAAGGCTGTGAATTTGCATCAGAATACAGGAGCAGGGTTTGACAAAACAGGCAGTTAATTAAAGTGCATCAATTTAAACAGGGTTCCTCCCTGTTTTGTCTCCCATGAGAGGAGGTGCAGAAAAGGTACTTGTTAGAAAAATAGATTTAAATAAATCCAGGGTGTTACAGATAACATCTGGAGAAGCCAAAGGGCAGAGACCTCTGCTCTGGTGCTCCAGGACTCTCTTTTCCAGGAGGAGCGCTCACACTTCCAGCTGAGCCACTCTGCTTTTGGTGTGAAGTCAAATGGTTTGGTTCCTCCAGGATTCCTGCCAGTCTCTCCTAGTGTCTGCCAGTGCTCAGGGGTCACACTCACCCCCTGGTTTGATGCCCAGGAGAGGCTGGGGCACACTCAGATCCAAACTCCCAGCTCCCATGGAAAGCTGAGAAGTTCTCAGCATGGAAAGACACACATGAAGATTCTGGTTTGGGGCTTCTCCGGAAGGAAAAGCCTCAGCTGTGGGAGCTGTTTTGGGCAGGCTTGAGCCAACTGTGGAGACTCCCCAGCAGCTCAGAAGATGAACTCCAGGTTTCTCTTTCCTTAGAATAAGGAGCAGAACATAAACTCTCCTTGCTCTTTGCCTCTGCTCCCTGCAGGTCATCTAAAACCCTCAGTATGGAAGTGATTTATAACATTGCTCCTCCTGGTGCTGGAGCATGGAGAGAGGGGCTGGGAGGCTTGAGGGAAAGCCAGAAGCCCTCTCCCACCTGTCTCAGCTCCCAGGGCTGACACCAGCACCTAAATATCACTTGGTCAGGGCCAGGCCCTCCAGGAGTAACTGGAACTGTGTCAGGGAGGTTCAGGCTGGATATCAGGACAGCTCTGGTCACTTGAACCTTGGCTGTGCTGATGACTTTCCCCTCTCCATCCTCTGCACCAGCCCTGCCCCACAATTTCAGGGACCATTTCAGGGACCATTCTCCTCCTTTCAAACCACTTGGCTTCTCTGAGATGCCATTTCAAAAGTCAATTTTGCAGAGAAGTTTGAGGGGAGAGAGCAGGAGAGAGCCCAGAGGGAGCAGGAGTTTTGAAGTTGCACCAGCTGATTCTCTCTGAGACACGCTGCTGCTGTCAGCCCTTTTGATGCACATGCAGAGCTGGTGCCATCTCACACCTGCTCCACACTTGTTTTTAAATGACACATCATTATGATAGGCGCTGCAAAGATGGATCTTTATCCCCAATTAAATGGCATCTTGAGGCTTCTCATTTCCTGCCCCACTTGAGGAGCAAATCCCTGCAGAGCAAGCTCTTTAATGAAGTAGGAGGTGCCTGGGAAATTAAAGGTGATCTTGTTTGCTAGAAGAAAATCAGTGCTGATTGCTGGTGTTCCCTGAACACTGGGCTTGTGTGTGATGCCCTGGGAGTGTTTCAGGTGACTGGAAGTGCTGATGTCAGGATCCCAGGTCAGATGTGAGAACATTCTCTGAGCTGCTGCTCAGAGATGTCTGCATCCCACTCCAACATTGGGCTCCACTTGGACTCTTTCCTTCTCCTGGAGTCCCCAGGGGATCCTGGTGTCAGTGGTCAGCCCTGGCCCCATGTGTCCATCCTTCAGGGCCTTCTGGCTGAGCAGGAAGGGCACTTTTTGGGAATCTCCAGAAAACCCCATGTGTGCAGGTCCGTTCTGTGTGCAGTGGGTACTGACTTGTGGCTTTGGGAAATGAGGTGGTTTTGTCAGGTGAGGAGGGGGTGCAGCTGTGGCTGGGGTGACACTGGCTGTGCTCTGAGCCTGGTGGCCCCAAGGACACCACATTGCAGCCCCTCAGCTGTGCTGGCCTCACTCCCTTTGCTGCTCCATCCAGCTTTAGCCCAGTGTGTGGAGTCCCTGCCCAAGGAGGGGTCCTGGCTTTCTAAGGGTCTGTGATACATCTTAGTCAGTGTCTGCACTGTTGCATCCCTTCTCCCCTCCCCCTGCTCCCTGGGAATGCCATCCAGCCCTGTGATTTATGGCCCTTCAGTGCATTTCCTGTGCTCCTGGAGAACTTGTGTTTAATTTTTATGCTTGTTATTCTTCAGGGAGAGAAGGGAAAGCTTGGGAGCCCTGAGTGGAACTAAAGCAGCACATTTTAGTGCCTCCATTCTCCCTCACTTTTGTATTGTGGGTTGAAGTGATTGTACAAAAATCTTGGGATGGGGTACTCAGTGGATCAGCTCCAGCCTTGCAAGGGCTGGGCCCAGCTGCTTTTGCTGCCTGAATTCCATAGGTCTTGCACAGTAAAGGGGAATTCAGTGTAAGAGCAGGGAATGGCCTTAAACTGAAGGAGGGTAGATTTCAATTGGAGATTAGGAGGAAATTCTGCTCTGTGAGGGTGGGTAGGCAGTGGCACAGGGTGCCCAGAGCAGCTGTGGCTGCCCCTGGATCTCTGGAAGCATCCAAGGCCAGGTTGGACAGGGTTTGGAGCAGCCTGGGACAGTGGAAGGTGACCTTTTTTCCTCTTGATTTTGCTCTTGGTGAGGTTTTTCTATAGCACTTCTTTTCTACTTCCACTCCAGGTTATCAGTCAACTTCTTAGACCTCACCCAGGTCTAATTTAACATCCATGGGGGCACAAAGAGCTGAGCATCCATGCTGTGCACCCTTCCCTGTGAGGAGTATCCCTGGACACCCTGTCTGGACACTGTGCCAGGATTTTCTGCTAGTGGGTGCTGAGGGTGACCCAGCCAAAAAATGCCTTGGTTATGTCCTGGTTATGTCCCCACCTGGCACATCTCTCATGCTGAGCAGGTCAGCCAGGTATCTCAGCCATGGCAGAGAAAGGAAAGCACCTTAATTTAAAGTTCGAGGACAATCTTAGGACACAGAGGAACCGACTTAAAGCAGAACATTTTAATTCCACCGAAGAATAGTTTCAAGTTAGTTAACCCAAAGTAAAATCTTCAGTTTCAGAAGCACGTTTTCCAGCTATTAAATAAATAAATGAACAAAACCATGAAAAATTTTTACTGGGGGATATTTCATTTTGAAGAAACTCTGTTTTTTCCTGAGCCATAATGACCTGGCTGCCTCTATTCTTGAGCATTAACCTGATGGAGGAGTTTTTGTGGAATTTCTGATGCCTGAGCCAGCCAGAACCACCCCCCAGTGCCCAGCCCTGGGAACACAACCACCTCTGTCTGCTGCACTTCCAGCTCCATGCTAAGCAGCTCAGAGTCTTAGCTCAGAAAGTCCCGGCCCTGATCCTTGCAGACAGCAGCAGCTTTGCTTTCCAGCACTGCACACCCTCCCAGAGAGTCGTGGATTATCTGCTTACCCTCCCTCCATGTCCTGGTTCCTGCAGGGTGAAGAAGCACAGAGAGGAGCTGAGCCTGCTCCCGCTCGGGGAACGGGGAGAGTGACAAAGCCCAAGTGCCCAGCCAGCCCTGGTGAGTGACTGTCTGTGTTTGTTCTTGGATGTGGAGTGCTAGGAGAGATCCTTGGGGTCCCCACTTGGGGCACACAGCAGTGGGATTTGGGGCAGCACCATCCTGGCAGCAGATGAGTTGTACAGGTACCTTGGTTCTGGGATCAGCCTGAGGATTCCCCCTTGGAACCTGCTGGAGAGGCTGATTCTCCCTCACCCTGGCCCTGTGAGTGTTCAGGGAGTCAGAGACTGATGGATTTGCTGAGAATCTGCCCCTGTCCCCAGTGCTGCTGGTGATGGAGTTGGGATCACTTTATCACTTTTTACCCTGGAGGTGTTCAGGGAAAGTCTGGATGTGGCACTCAGTGCCCTGGTCTGGTTGACAAGGTTGGACTCAGTGATCCCAAAGGTCTTTCCCAACCTAATTTTGTGGTTCTTTGAGTCTGTGATTACACGCGTGTGTTGTTCTGAACACAGGTTTGGGCATGTCTGCATTTTAGATTCATTGCTAGAAGTTCTGTTTGCAGTTTTTCAGGGGGAGGGGAAGGTGAGTGTGCCTTGTGAGTAACTGGAGGTGCAGTGTGCTCCTGGCTCTGCTGGGCACATCCCAGAGCCAGGGCGTGCAGGGGACAGGTGGGTGGCAGTGCTGCCCATAGTGGATGCTGTGCTTGAGGCAGGCAGGGGCATAGCTGGTGTGTGGGGCTGGGGGTCCCAGGGTTTGGTCAAACCTCTGGTGCTGTCTCTGACAGGGGGGCCAGAGCAGCCTCTGGCACTTGGGCTGGGAGGAAACATTCCTGTGCTATTTCCTCGTTTGCTTGTCAGTGCTTAGGTCAGGACAGAGGAGTTCCCCATCCCCAAAGGGGCCACAATTTAGCAAGTTTAACATCCCCCAGACCTAGCTTGGCCAGTGGGGTGAGCTTAAATCACCTCTGTGAAGCAGAGGTTTTCTGGAGGGATGGGAAGGGATTTAGGGATCAGCTGCAGTGGTAGCATGACCTGAGGGTTGGGAAATGCTGGCCTGGGAATGACTATGGCTATTGGAAACTTGCTGTGCTTCCTGAGCCATGGGGTCAGGGAGGGCTGGAGCTGGGAGGACTCTGCCTGCTCTGCTGGGAGTTTCTTTGTGGTAAGGATGGATTAGCAGGACTTCAGGAGAGTAAAACCTGGAGTTTTCTTCAGCAGAGGGTTAAGATTTCAGGGTGCCCTCATTCTGTGCTCAGCTCATGGCAGGAAGATGCAGCAGTGTAGTTTTTAGCAGTGGATTTTCTCTTCCAGTTCCTGGACAGATGGATGAAAGCAGAAATTACAGATTAACAGAGTGGATAAGGAAGGGACCTTAAAAACTATCCAGTCTCTGTCCCCTGGGCAGGGACACCTGCCACTGTCCCAGGGTGCTCCAAGCCCCATCCAGGCCAGCCTTGGACACTGCCAGGGATCCAGGGGTTCTCAGTTTCCAGTTCAGCAGGGGTTGCAGAGCTTGTGTTTTATTGGTATCACAGTTGGAGTTTTCCTTTGGATATTACGTGGAAGAGAGAAAAAATAAATGTGATCAGATAAAACTTCTTACCACCAAGGTGGGAGCTCTGCTGCTGTGTGATGGACCCCCAGAGGTACCACATACAGTAAAGAGGATCTTATTTGGAAATCTGACCCAGGAAACTGCAAATAACAGCAGGGAAAAGATTCACCTGAACTTCTTCAAATCAAAATGAGGTAGTTGAGGGAGAAAGGGAGCTTGGGTTTGATCAGATTTGTCTATAACCAGTTTCTGTTCCAGCTGCCCATGGTGGTAGTGAGGATATTTTGACACAAAATATTCTGGCACACGGATGGGTTGAACAATGACCTGACTAAAAATCCTGTTCTGCATGACTACTGTACCCTAATTCCACAGACCAGGATATAACTTAGAAAATGAAATTGTGGGATTCAGCAGCATTGAAGAAGTACATGGATTTTTACTACTGAAGACATTTTTACAAAGAGCATTGCCAGAAATTTTTCCAAGTTTTGTTTTGGCTGTTGGCATATTTAGTAGAGTTTTGAAACGTGGACCCTTCTTTTTGTACAAGATATTTACTGTTAGTGGAGGGAATTGTCTTTTATACAGGAAGTTCTTCCCTTTCTCAGGACTCCTGAGCCCCTGAACACTAGTGGCTGATTATTTGCTCTTTCATTTTTCACTTTTCTCTGCATTTACAGGTGGTATACAGAATAAAGGTAGAGTCCAGAAGGAGCTGCAGAGCTCCTTGTTCCTTGGGAAATATTTCAGTGGGGAAATGTCTGTCATTCAGGCAATTAGAGAAGAACATAGACAGTGACTGAAGAGCAATGAAGGCTGATGAAAATGCCCCTTATTCCAGGAATTCAGGGGAAGTGCTTGAAATAGCTGTTATTGAGTCCATCCTTACCGGGTTGGGAGTGCCCCGTAATGACAGGACATAGGAGCATCCTTAGATGGCTCAGCAAAAACAGAATGGCTGAAATTTTCTGGTGTCTCAGAAGAGCCCAGGGTGGAGGGGACCAGCAGGGCTGTGAGCACACGTAAATAAATCCAGGCTCTAATCACCTGCTCAGGTTAGCAGCTCAGGCAGTTCTGTCTGGCCAGGATCTGTGGTGACCTTCTTAGCACCCCGTGGCCAAGGAAGGAAGGGATGTAACAGCTTCTTAATTTAGAGAACACAGGTCAGGAGGAGGTTGCAGATCCTGGAACCTGGCTGGGGCAGGAGCTGGGAAGGGCTGCAGTGCCCAGGGCAGAGGAGCTGTGGAACAGGACCCTCACAGGGCTTGTGGTGGAGCCTAAAAAAGCCAAACTCTGGGACTGAGCTCCCCTCTGTGCCTAAGTGTCCTAATTTGGAGGACAGGTGTCTGCTAAGAAAGGTAGGAGCCTCTCTTTGAAATGGTGAATGTAAACCCTCTCCTTCCAAATTATTATAATTTTGAAATCAAACGACTCTCAGGCAAAGATATGGGAATTAGGAATAACAGTTCTTTAGTAGGGAAATTAAAACAGAAATACAGTACTACAAAGGAACAAACCCCAAACCCTGACAAAGTCAGAGTGCAACCTGACACCCCATCAGGCAGGGTGATGGTAGCAGTCCCATTAAATGGTGGCTGCAGTCCCCTTACCGTGACAGATGTGGTTCAGTTGGAGCAGTGCTCCTGTACAAGGTGCAGTTTCTCTCTAAAGGTCCAGTGGTGATGTGGAGAAAATCCAGCTTCCCTCTGGAGTCCAGTGGAGAAAGGGGCTACCTTAGTGTCCCAAAACCTCTGTTTTTATGTTGGTAAGAAATGTTGGGCTCTTCCCCCTGGCTGGAGCAACTCCCAATGGGATGCAGTAATTTTATCAGTCCCACAGTGGGACTCAA
>PYHW01009629.1:1819660-1842042 GCA_013186435.1 Turdus rufiventris
ATCCAGGCCAGGGGCCATTGGCCTTCTTGGTCACCTGGGCACACTGCTGCTTCATGGTCAGTCGGCTGTTGACCAGCACCCCCAGGTCTCTTTCTGTCTGGGCACTGTCCAGCCACACCGTCCCCAGCCTGTAACGCTGCAGGGGTTATTGTGGCCAAAATGCAGGATTCAGCACTTGGACTTGTTAAACTTCATCCCACTGGACTCTGCCCATCCATCCAACCGGTCCAGGTCTCTCTGCAGAGCCCTCCTACCTTCCCAGCTTAGTGTCATCATCAAATTTACTAATGAAGGACTCAATGCCCTCATCCATGTCATCAGTGAAAACATTGAACAGAGCTGGCCCCAGCACAGGCCCCTGGGGGACGCCACTGGTGTTCAGTGTTTGCACACAGCAGGAGTGGTGTCTGCAGGCTCAGCCCTGGTGTTGTCCAGCTCTGAATCTCAGGGATGGAGCCATCCCCTCCCTGTGCCCCCAGTGCCTGTGGGAGCTGAGCTGGGCTGGCTGGGACTGGGGACCCAGGCAGTCCCAGCAAGGATCAGATTTTCCAGTGACAGCCAAGTCCTGCCACACCGAGCTGCTGTTCTTGACCCTTCAGAGATGGACACTGGGTGAGTGAGGGAAGAGGAGCTGCTAATTAACCCTTTATAAACACCCTCATGGCTCTGTCCCTGGGCTTACCTGGGCTTTTAAATAAGCAAATTAACTGCCTGAAGCTCTCAGCTCTTCCAAGGCAGTAGGAAAAGATGCCACGTGAAGCAGGACAGGACCCTGTGCTCAGGACCTTCATGGTACAGTCTCAGAGTGGGAGATTGTGTGGCTCAGCTGGAACCTGGGAAGAGCAGAGTACTGGGTGTTATTTAAGGGCTGTAAGGCTGAATAAAAAATCAAGAGAATCATGTTTGATCCCTCAACCACGAGTTCCCACAGCAAACATGATCCAGTGCATTGCACCACACCTGCTTTGGGATATAAAACCTGGACAAGTCACAGAAACTCCATAGAAAATAACACCTTGCTAAGGCAGTAATTCATCTGTGGAGCTCTGCTGGTTTTCTGTGATCAGCCCAAATGTTTCATTCTTATAAGAGCTGAGCAAGTGATTCTTAATGAACACTCAGTTTTGTGCAAGTCTTGACCTTACTGAAATAAGATGTCGATTTAAATTTTCTGACTGGGGGATTTTTGTTTTTCTTTTTTCATTTCTGGGCTTCCTTTTCGTAATCATCTGTGTCTCAGAACCTCTCAAGACTTGGAGGTTAATTCAGATTAAGGTAGTGCGTGAATGGAAAATGTAAAACCTTTTCCCAAATAACTGCTTGTGCAAACACCAGACTGATGATGGCATAAGTCCCTTCTACTGCTGTGGCTGTGCTCAAACTTTGGGTGAAAATACTGGCAGAATGTCCTCTCCTGGCTGCAGCTTTGTGGCTGCATTCCTCAGTTCTGGAGCTGGAATGTGAGTCAGAAAGGAGGGAGTCAAGGGGGTGCCTTAAAATGAGAGTACAAAAATAGATCTCCCTGCACATCTTTTCTCAGCTTCCCCTTACAAGGCTGCATTGACGTGTGCTGGATGGGATATGATGTCTCTGGCCTTGGCAGATACATCAAACACGACATGTGAGCGTGGATTTTAGGGTTTTTTTAAGGAGACAAATAAGGGTTAGCAAGAAATGCAGAAAAGATAAACAGTGAGGTGGCCACAGTCCTTCATCTGTAGGAATCCAGGCCTGAGATTGGCTTCCAGCTCAGCCTGAACTGGAGATTTCAGGAAACAAGCCAAAAAGTTGCTTATTTTGCCATTTCATCATCAAATATGCTGTTTCCCTGAGGCACTGACCTTTCCCAGGCAGTGCTGTGACAAAAGATGTGGTGAAACATTGGGGACCTTGTGCTGCCTGGGGAGGCTGTGCCATGCAGAGCTGGGAGATGATTCCATACCCTGTGTTTGTGATGGGCTGTCTCAGGGCTGTTGGGGGGTGTTCTGCTAAAATCCTTTCTTTTAGTTTCTTCCCAAGGGTGGGGGTTCCATTGGCAGGACAGGGTCAGTGGATCAGTGGGGCTGAGCTTGGGGTGTGCTGGAGCTTGGGGCGTGATGTGGGTCCAGCTTTGCTCTGGTAGCTGAACTCTGGAGATTGCCCAGGGAACGGGCACGGCCCCGAGGCTGCCAGAGCTCCAGGAGCTCCAGGACAGCGCTGCCAGGGATGCTCAGGATGGGGTTCTGGGGGTGTCTGTGCAGGGCCAGGGGCTGGGCTGGGTCATCCTGGAGGTCCCTCCCAGCTCAGGGCATTCCCTGATGCTTTGGGACAAACACATGAGCTGTTCCTACCCCCTTCCCAAGAGAGAGGCACAAAGGGGCTGGTGCAGCCTTGGTCTCTTGCCTGTTTTTCCTGTTGTGCTGGGGAAAAGCCTTGTAATCAAACCTTGTTTCATTCCCCCACATCTTTCCCTACAAGCCTGGCCTTGCTGTGCTGTGGGGAACCAGGACATCTGCACCCTGTTCACCTCTCCAGAGAATCTTGGAATCATTGCAGTTGGAAAAGACCTCCAAGATCATCAAGTCCAACCTTTAACCCAGCACTGCCAAGATCATCACTAACCATGTCCCCAAGTGCCACATCCACATGTTTTTTGGTTACTTCATGGATGGTGACTTCACCACTGCCCTGGGCAGCTTTTTCCAATGCCTGACCACCCTTTTAATGAAGAAATTTCCCCCAATATCCAATCTGAATCCCCCTGGCACAACTTGAGGCCGTTTCCTCTTGTCCTGTCCCTTTTTTCCTGGGGGCAGAACCCAGAGTTGTGGAGAGCCAGAGGAAATCCCCCCTTTTCTGCTCTCTTCAAATCACATCTTCCCTGAGCCTGTAGGAGTGGGGTGCACTGAACCATCCCTTGGCTTCCCACAGTTCTGGTCTGAAGCCAAGGAGAGGTTTGTCGGGGCAGGGAGAGGTTTGTGGGCCACTGAGCTTTCTCTGATGTTGTTAATTATCCATCATTTCTTGCCCTACTTTTCCTGCAAGCCTTCCCTCCCTGCTCAGGGTCTGCTGGGACTCAGGAAAGTCCTTGTGCTTCTTCTGGGCTGAGTGGCTGAGCCCCACAGAGGTGTTCTGAACCTTTTCCTTGTCCAACTCTGCCTCTCACTGTCTGTGCCTTGATCTTCCTTGTACCTCTCCTGCTAGATCCACAAAGTCTGCTGCATTCCTTTTTTTTTGTTTTTTCCCCATTTTCTTGTCATAGATTTGAATGCCTTTATTATTCCTTTTTCCCTCCTCTGGCAGAGGTGTCTCTGCTTATAATCTTCTTAGCACTGAGGCAGCCTGTTCATTTCAAAGAAAGCTGCTTTAAAGGCAGGTGTGAACCAGACTTGGCCGATTCTTTCTTTTCCCCTGTGGCTTGAAGGGCCTGAAAATATTCCTGTAACCATTTCACAGCATCCCAGCACAGTTTAGGTTGGAAGGGAGCTTAAAGCTCCTCTCCTTCCACTCCTGCCATGGGCAGGGACACCTTCCACTGTCCCAGGCTGTCAGGAGAATTAAGCCACAACCACCAGAGGTTTATGTCCAAAAAGGAGACAGAGTCCTATTGCTTAATTTGAATAAAGGGAGAGGCCATGGGGCATTCCCCTGGGATCTCAAATTTTTGAAGGACACAGCCTCTTTTTTAGCATATTTTCCTGGCCACACATTCCTCCCACTTTCTCTATTGGCTGAGGTACTTGAGAGGTAGAGACTTTTTGGAATGCCTGATACCTGAGATTCCCCTTAATGTATAAGCTTCCCTTTTAATTTTTAATTTTTATAGAATTCATAGTTTTTCCCCATTGCTTCTTTCATGTATTAAGATCCAGTTTCATTTATCAGCAAACCTTGCCTTTGTAAAGGCAAATATAATTTTTTTGCATTCATCAATCAGTGGAATCCATCCCTTTATTTCTTTTATCTCTCACTGCTAGTCTGATCTACCAGCAGATGCACTGCTTGAGACCTTCCTCTCAGGGTGATGCAGGGAATGAACTGCAGGGCTTTGGGCTGACCCCATGCAGCTCCTGGGTGATGGGCACGGGACACAAATGGGACTTCACTCAAGTTCTGCTCCCCCCATGCTCCAGTGAGGGCCTGAGCTGTTCTCTGTCCAGCCAGCCCTTCTCCAGCTCATGGCACTGCTGTGCTCAAAGTGGAGCAGCTCCAGGGTCCAAGGGAGGGGAGCAGGGTGTCCCTTGTCACTCAGACTGGGCATTCCAGCCCTGATGGCCACTGGACCCAGCAGGGATGTGGATGTGAGTCTGTGCTTGTCCTACAGCCTCACCCAAAGCCTGCCTGTGCCAGCAGCCTGCAGGAGGCAGTGGGATGCAGCCCCCCTCAGATGGGCTGCACTGGCTGCAGCAGCCAGAGCTGGTGGATGCTGTCAGGAGCTGGGGGATTCCTGCAGGAATGGGTGGGGGTGCACTGGGGAGAGCCCTGGGGGCAGCCAGCCCCAGCCTGCCCCATTCCCCCTGTGTCTGTGCTGACACCCCTGGAACACTCCCAGGGAAATGGCCCCTGCTCGTGCTCCCCCTGCAGCAGCACTGCATCCCTCCTGTGGGGCACAGGGACAGGCAGCTGCGGGGACTCCTTACCCTGTTGCATTTTGGCTACAGAAGCCAAGGAGTGAAGTTTGCTATGCCAGCACCTCCTTCTGCAGGAGACTTCTTTTCTTCCCCGACACTTTCCTGCTTCTCAGTCTGGAAGTGCATCTGTGTTGTTTACCTGACCCTCCCATGTGGTCACAGGCTTTACAGCCTCTGCCTTGGCTCCTATCACACTTCCCAAAGCCTCTTCACTGCCTGGCTCTTCTAATCCTTCCAGGAGCACCCATGTTTTATACCTTGGTTATGCCTCCCTTCCTTTAATTAATTTTTCACAGTGCTTTGCTTGTCCCTGTTGCCCTTTTTGATTTAATTTATTGCTCACTAGCCATCACAGCACCTGGGCAAGCCTGTAATTTATCTCTTCCTGTGTCCCTTGCCCCCCCTCAGTCCTCTCTCATTATTGATTCCTCCAGTTTGATTTCACCCTGCACTTGCCAGCATCATCTCCCACCCTGCCCTCCCACTCAGAATTGCTTGGATGAGTTTCCCCCCATCCCCCATTTGTAACCTTGCATTGTAATTCCTGACCCAACAAGCCTGGGATTGCTGCTTGTTGGATCTCCTCCCTTGCTTGGGCTTGGCTTCCAGCCCAAATCTCTCAAAATTAACTCTGGGTGATTCCCATCCCATTGCTGTGGTGAGGAAAAAAGCTCTTTCCCAGCGAGTCTCATGCAGATGGAAGGGGTTGATGGCCTGACCTGGTGTAGCTGAGTTTGCTGCAGGCAGGCAGGTGTTCCAGGAACAGGGATGGGCTGGGCTGAGCTTGGTCCCAGCTCTGAACAAGGAGGGAATTCTGTACCCCCAGCAGCTCTTTATTCCTGCCATTATCCTGGAGAGGAGGATGTGCAGCTGAACCTGCCCTGGGGAGCCCTGGCTGCTCCCAGCCCAGCTCTCCCACCACTCTGAAGCTTTTACCAGGTCTGCCTCTAAACAGTGAGGAAATTGTGGAAGGAAAGAAGGAATAAATGACTTTTCTTGTCTTTTAGCTGCCCTGTGGCTCCCCAGAGCTCAGACAAAGAGGGAACCCCCGCTTTGCTCCATGGCTGTGAGGAATTGAGAGCTTTTATTTGCCACCATAAATGGTCCATTTACTTACAGAGCAGTCCCTGCCATTACCACAATGGCTTTGGAAAGCACATTACTGCAGATGTTCAGGTTATTTTGTTATCTGTGGCCATGTGATTTGCAAGCTGAGCCCAAAAGTGGGAAAGGGGTCAGAGGATGGGAACCATATGTTTGTTAAAAACACACAGCAAGGCAAGATCATGAGTTATTACCTGCTGCCCTGTAGAACAGGCACAAAACACAGCAGGCTGAGGCTCAAAAGGGTGGGTATCTACGCATTCCCTGTTCCTGCTAAAAAGTACTTTGGTTAGAGCTGTGCTCATATATGGGATTTCCATTTTCATGGGATCCTGTGTAGCTGAGCTGGTTGTGTCTGATGGAGGAGCAGGATGTATAAAGGGTGGCTCTGGAACTGGCTCTGGCAGTGGATGTGGTTGGATATATCATGTCCTTTGGGTATTGGGGAAAGGTTCTTCCCCACAGGGCACTGCCCAGGGAACGGGCACGGCCCCGAGGCTGCCAGAGCTCCAGGAGCTCCAGGACAGCGCTGCCAGGGATGCTCAGGGTGAGGTTCTGGGGGTGTCTGTGCAGGGCCAGGGGCTGGGCTGGGTCATCCTGGGGGTCTCTCCCAGCCCAGGATATTCCAGGATTCTATCATTCCACCTCCTGACTCCCAGGGCATCAAACTGGTAATCATTGCTGTGAGTGTAAGAGCCCTGAGATATTATCACCATGTGGAAAATGAGGAGGCACTGCATGGGTCATGTAGAGCTTAGGAGATCTCAGAGGAACAAGGGGAGCATCATTGCTTTAATTGGTGGTTGGTGATAAATACCTGTAGTTGCACAGTGAGATACTGGCATGGTTAGATTTGGTTAGGGAATAAAATGTGGGAACTGTAGGATTGTAATTGCCCATGGCCTGGAGGGGCTGGCTGCTGCACTCAGCAGGGTGTGTAGGAAACATGGGAACCTGTTCATTCCATTGGTTTTATTCTATTATCTCTCTTTTATTCTTTTTTCTTCCTCATTCTCTTCCCCATTCTCTCTTCAGTTGAGTTTGGCACTGCAGGTAGGATCACCCTGTAACTCCTGAAGGTAGGTCACTTCCCTGATGCAGTCAGGGAAAATCTGTGGGTGTCTGTGAGGTGCTGACCTACTTCCAGATTAAGAAGCTCTCCTTGTCCATCTTTTACAATTTTTACCAATGCTCAAACCAAGGAGCTCCCTTCTCCCTCTGTCTCCAGGTACAGAAATATCCTTTTTCCATGTAGAAACAGCCCCCCTTCTATCCATCCTTACATTACCCTGCCTTTTACAAAGGTATGGGGTGATAGGAGAGGGGGGAAAGGCTTTAAGCTTAAGGAGGGCAGGGTTAGATGGGATATTGGGGAGAAATTCTTCCCTGTGAGGGTGGGCAGGCCCTGGCACAGGGTGCCCAGAGCAGCTGTGGCTGCCCCTGGATCCCTGGAATTGTCCCAGGCCAGGCTGGACATTGGGGCTTGGAGGAACAGCTTGAAGGTGTCCCTGTCCATGGCAGGGGTGGAACAGGGTGGGTTTTAAGGTCCCTTGCCACCCAAACCCTTCAAGCAGCCCATGGCAGAGCACTTTGCAGCACTTTGGGAGGATTTGTTTCCCAGCCGTCCAAGGAAACCTTTAAAGAAGCTGGAGACCATGTGGGGGTCAGACAAGTGGCACAGTTTGAGATTCAAAGTGAGCCTCCAACTTGAGCAAGTCAAAAAACTGGAGAGGAAAGCTGTACTTCACTGATAAACTACAAAGAGGGGATCTGTGTTTTGTGAAGATTGCATGGAGACAGTAAGTGACAGACAAGGATGTGTTTGGATCTGTTTGGATAATTTATCTTCTATTGTGAATTTTGAGAAGCACCCCAGGCCCTTCTGTGTGGTGATTGATTCAATCCATCTGCCTTCCCTGGGAATGACACCTCTTCCCCTCTCCATGGGCTCTCTGCAAACAAGGAGCTATAAATAAACACCAGTATCTCTATTTGCAGGGGGTGGAAAGCTGCACTGGAGCTTTGCCTTTGTACTTGGAAATAAAAATAGGTAGGAAAGGGATGCTCCAAGCAAAGCCAGGCAGAAATTGGGAACACACGTAGATGCTGCTTGGTGGCACATGAAATCTGCAGAACTGTAAAATCAGGTGCTACTGATTTGTAATTCAAGGAAAAAGTGTGAAAGGCATAGAGAGTTTTTGGTCTGGACCCAGACAGGTCTTTCAGGGAACTTTTTCTTTCTCATGCTCACAAGCAGAGGATAAATGCTGGAGTTTGTACTGCTGGAGGGTCAAGGTTTGATGGACTGGCAGCAGTGATGCACTGGGAGGGGTGGAGGAAGCTGCACTTACCTCTCCTGCCTGTGCAAAGTCTGTTGAGACACATCTGCAAGGAGATTTGGGGGAAAACCTTCTTGTAGGGCCCTGGTGGTGCCTCTGGTGTCCTGTGGGATGCAGGCAGGAATTAAGGACATGGTGTGGCAGTGTTAATTGGAGCTGCTGGAAAGTTGATGAGCAATGTATAACTTGGCTGAATTTTGGCTCCAGGAGTCTGTGGGTGAAGGAATTCCCATAGATACAGATACAGCTCATGGGCACCCTCAGTGTGGGAAATGTGTGCAGGGAAGAGAACAGAGCTGGGAGGGGGCTGGAGAATTCCTGAGGGAGCTGGGAAAGGAGAAGAGGAGGCTCAGGAGGGACCTTGTGGCTCTGCACAAACTCCCTGACAGGAGGGGACAGCTGGGGGGTTGGACTCTGGGAACAGGAACAGGGACAAGAGGAGAGGGAACACCTCAATTGCATCAGAGGAGGTTTAGGTTGGATATTGGGAAAACATCTTCCCTGAAAGGCTGGCCAGGCATTGGAACAGGGCAGTGGTGGAGTCCCCATCCCTGGAGGTGTTCCAAAAATGTCTTTAAGGATTTGGGCTGTTGCTGGGCTTGGCAGTGCTGGGTTAATGGTGGGACACAGGATCTTGAAGGGCTTTTCCAGTGGTTCTGTGGTTCCATGAAGCTGGAGGATGAGTGCATCATACTGCTCAGAGCCAGCTGCAGAGCTCCTGGTGAGAGCCCCAGCTGCAGAGCCTCAGTTAGGAGCTGTTCTGTCACTCTGCAGGGCAGCTTTTCTAAGAGAAGCAGCCCCCAGAATGGCTTCCTGAGCTTTTCTCTACAGTGGTGCCATTTCTTCCTCCTGAGCACTTTTCCTCAGAGCTGTCTCCTTTCTCGACTGTGATCCAGAGATCAGGAGCTCCATCCCAGAGCACCTGGCTGGAAAATCCTTCACCATCTCTTACCAACACTGATGGAATCTCAGCAGAACACTAGCCCCAGGAGGGGCAGAAAAGCCAGCCCCAGCCCTCTGCCTGCTGCTCTCTGCTGCCCTTTCCATGCTGCCCTCTGAAGTGCCAGTGCTGCATGCAGGGAGGGATGTGCCAGCTCTGGCCACAGGGACCCAGCTGGTCTCAGCTCCTCCTGCACACGGTGAGGTGTCCCTGGACAGCCCTGCTTTGGGGCCAGCACAGCTCTCCCATGGAGCAGAAGTGTCCTGTGTCACGATGTCTGCACTGGGAACCATTCCTGAAGGCAGGACAGGGAGTGGAGATGGAGCTCCTGCCTCAGGCCCTTCCTGGGAGCCCCATCCAGAGCCTGGGGGGAGCAGGGAGGATCCTGAGTGCTGATCCTGGAGCCACTCCTGAAAGCCTCTGCTGGGACTGGTGCTGCAGCAGCTCCAAGGGTGCACAGGGTCTGTGATTGTGGAGTCATGGAATCATGAATGGTTTTGGAAGGGACCTTAAAGCTCATCCAGTCCCATCTCCTGCCATGGGCAGGGAATCTTCCGCTGTTCCAAGGAGCTCCAAGCCCTGCCCAGCCTGGCCTGGGACACTTCAGAGATCCAGGGGCAGCCACAGCTCCTCTGGGCACCCTGTGCCAGGGCCTGCCCACCTTCCCAGGGAACAATTCCTGCCTAAGATCCCATCTATCCCTGACCTCTGGCAGTGGGAGCCACTCCCTGTGTCCTGTCCCTCCCTCCCCTTGTCCCCAGCTCTCCTGGAGCCTCATTAGGCTGTGGAAGGAGCTCTGAGGTCTCTCTGGAGCTTTCTTGTCTCCCCCAGCTCTCTCTGCCTATCCCAGAGCAAGGGGCTCCAGCTCTTGGAGCATCTCTGGCCTCCTTGCCACTTGTTCCATCAGCTCCATTTCCTTCTTGCACTGGGCCCAGGGCTGGAGGCAGCTCTGCAGGTGGGGGTCTCACCTGAGCAGAGCAGAGGAGGAGAATCCCCTCCCTTGAGGTGGTGATGAGCTGCCATTGCCTCAGACCGCTTCTGGTGGGCTCAGTGAGACCTTCTCACATGGGGACTTCCTGTGCCCCTCGCTGCCTGTGCTCTGCCTCTCCTCATTTCCCTTGCAGAACTATTTCCAGAGTGCCTGCAGCAGTCCCTCAGGGTGTTTGTGCTTCTGTGCCTTCATCCTCTACATCCCCAGGGTTACTGTGCTGGTGCAGAGGAGCTGTTCCCAATCGGGGATAACATCCCCCTGCATTCGGCTGACTTGCATTTTCCTCCTTATCCTTGGTATTAATCCCAAACTTGCAGAATCACCAGGTATTAGGATTTGATAGAGACGCTGCTCTTTGTGTGCCGAGCCAGCTGATGGAAGCCTTAATACTGCAGGTGGTGAGCTGCCAAGCCATGCAAAGCCAGGCTGCATTAGCACTCTGATATCAGAAATATCCCTCCTGATAGCAGGAAGATCCCTCCAAGGAGAGCTGGGGAAAGCAGGGTGCATTCATTGCCTTTGTGCCTGGGCTGGTGTGTGAGCATATCCAGAGCCCCTCCTGTGAACCTGGATATTGCTGTGAAAGGAGAAGAGAGAGCAGCATCTCAAAAATGTCAGGCTGCAAGGGAGGAGGCAAGAGGAGGGACAGGGCTGAGGGAGCTGGTTTGGGCTGTGTCTGCAGGACTGGGGACACTCAGGATGTGACCCCCACCCAACAGAGATGCTCGGTCCTGCTCCTCCATCATCTTCCCTATCCCTCCATCCCCATCCTCTCCCTTCCCTGGTGTGAGACAGCCCTGTGGGCAGTGTGGGGTCCTGAGCCTCCCCAGCTCTGGGGACCCTGCCTGGCTCAGGGATCCCATATCATATCCTGGATGTCTGGAGTGTGATTTGGGCTGCTGACAACACCACTGGTATTTTAGCTCCAAAAATCTGCTTTCTCTTGGGCACCACTTCTGTATTCCAGGTCTAGGAATAACCTTGAGCAGTCGGCAGGAAACAAAAAGTATCATTTATTTAATGAAACTGTTGCAGTAATGGTGTGCAACAACATTTTCAGAAAATCCTTTCCCCCTGTTCTCATTGTAATTCTCCACAGTGACCAGGCTAGTTTTCCCACCTGGTTGAAAAAAGCAAACACAGCTTAATTGAAGGTAAATCCTGCTCATCCCTGCAGGATTCATCATTCCTTGCTCTGTACCAGAGCCATCACTTGCCTGGTGTTTCCAGCCAGGAGCCCAGCTGGAAGGAGGGATGGGCTGCTCTAAAAGCCCCAGCTGGGATGATGGAGCAGCTTTGGTGAGGTGGGAGCAGTCTGGGCAGAGCTGGATAAATATGGAATATCTTCTATGAAGTAACTTGGTGATTCCCAATTAATACTCTAATTGCTCCTTTTTTAAATTATTGACTCCGAAATTACAGAGCTGAGTTGCAAATGCTGTGGAATATAAAAAGGAAGAAAGGACTTTTTATTGACATTTTGGAATTACAAATTATGTTTGTTGTGAAAAAATGAGAGACCATCTGTTTAATTGGTCGTAGGCTGCAATTTGTGAGCACTTAGGTAAGAAAAATACAACTATCTAGGGGATCATTAAAGATCCCTTTCCTCTGAGTCAGCAAAGCTCAGAGCTGGGGAGAAAGCAGATCTATATTCCACAAAATTCAGAGTAACAAGGAGTTCTGTCCGAGGGATTGCTCTTGGCAGGGAGAGAGGTGCTGGCTCAGATTGGATGGACAGAGAGGAACAGAAGGTTTGGGGCTCAAAAAGAAAAAACAGAGGGTTTGCTGGCTAAGGTGGCTTGATCCTATTCCACAGTTCCCTCTGGAATGTGGGGCAAGCCCCCTGGCTCAGAGGAAATTTCTGGCTGCAAACAGCAAATAAAATTTGGGATTCTTCTAATGTTTTTTAGCTTACTGAGGGTAGATTTAGATGGGATATTGGGAGAGAATTGTTCAATGTGAGGGTGCTGAGGCCCTGGCACAGCTGGGGCTGCCCCAGGATCCCTGGCAGTGCCCAAGGCCAGGTTGGGCAGGGCTTGGGGACAATGTGATGCCAGTGACATTCCCACAGAGCCCTTGGAAAAACAGCACTCGGAGCTTGCTATTGCAGGCAGATTAGTTAGCAGCAGTAATTAGGAGTGAAGCCTGTACTCCAGGTGGCAGAAGGCTCTGGAGATTAAAGATCACCATTTGGACTGAGAAGGGTTTTGCTCTTCTGCATGAATCAGGATTTGGCACAGGATTTTTTTTTGTGGAGAAGGAAATGGGGACTGTCTGGTGCCATCATTCTCCATCAGAGCGGGGGAGAAGGGATGGATGGGAGAACAGGACAAGGGATGGGTGGCACTGAAATGAGGCGATGTGTGGAAACAGGCAGGGACAGGCATGCATGGAGGGATGGAGACCTGGATCCCTCTGCAGCCTGCTTCCTCCTGGTGTCCCCACTGAGAGCCTCCTGTGTGCTCTGGGGGTCTGGCATGTCCTGCCTGCAGTGCATCCCACCATAAACCATCCCCATGCCAGTGTCCGCCATCCCTGTCCCCTGCCTGTCACCACCTCCTGTCCGGGTGGCCGATGCTGGCTTGGACGCCCTCCTGCTCCCTGGTGAAGGTCCTGCAGCACCAGCAGGATAGGCCCCACTCCACCCCAAGCTTTGCAGCCCCCCTGGGCTCTGTGGTGGCCCTGAGATCTGAGCCTGCTGTGCTTTTTAGGGCTTGGAACTGCCCAAAGAACGGTGGTGTTGGAGCAGGGCAAAATTACAGAATCTGGAATGGTTTGGGTTGGAGTGGACCTTAATGATCACCCAGTGTCACCCCCTGCCAGGGACAGGGACACCTCCCACTATCCCAGGCTGCTCCCAGCCCCATCCAACCTGGCCTTGGACACTTCCAGGGATGCAGGGGCAGCCACAGCTGCTCTGGGCACCCAGTGGGTTGCTCAGCCTGTAGGAAAGGTCCAAATTCCAGCCCTCCCTGTGTTCCTGCACCATGGCCAGCATGGGAGAGGCCAGCAGGCACTCTGCAAGGAGCTGATGGAAGGAGAGCTTGCTCCTGCTCTGCACCAGCTCTTGCAGTGCTTTTCCTCACTGCAAAAGGTCTTGCAGCTTGTGAAGCCATTTCCCTCTTTGGACTCCCTATTTTCCTGCTCCTTCAGGCTGTTCTGCCTCTGGATGAGTGCTGGGGGGCAGAGCAGCTCAGGAGCTCTGCCCTGACCCTGCAGCCCCCTGAGCCAGGGCTGTGCCATCCACCCCAGCCTTGGTTCCCAGCTGCAGCTGGGCAGTGTTAACTTCACCCGCTGCAGCCCCTTGGAAACAACACAGTGAACAGGAGCTCCTCCCCTGGGCTGAGATTGAGTTGAGGAGCGACTGTAAGTCCCTCCTGTGATTTTTTTCCCTTTTCTGTTTATTTTACCTAGATCTAATCAATGCTACAAAGGGCAAAGCAGCAGTTTTATTTATTTATCACGGGGAGCAGCACAGCAAATAGTCCAGCACTTGGCTGTTTGCTGACCAATGCTCTCAATAATCAGAATTTTTTAGGTTCCTTGCAGGGAAGTCCTGTGGAGTGGGGATATATCAATAGTGCCATGATCACAGAATTTGATGGGAAGGCCACCTTTTATAGATTTTATAGCTCTCCACAGTGATAACATGGGTGATTTCATTCTACTGAAGAAAAAGGGTGAGTTTTAGTTCAAGTTTTCTAGGTTAAAAATTACTTTTTCAGTGCAAATTGGCATAGACTCATAGAATCATAGAGTGGTTTGGGTTGAGAGAGACTTCAAAAATCATGGAACTATGGAATATTTGGGTTGGAAGGGACCTTCAAGCTCATCCTATCCCTGCTGTGGGCAGGGACACCTTTCACTATCTCAGGTTGCTCCAAGCCCCATCCAGGCTGGCTTTGGACACTTCCAGGGTTGGGACAATTCTCACAGGTAGTTCTTCATTTTGAAATTGTCATCCTTCTAATAGGAAGAATGAAAGATGTAACCTTTACTGAGAAACAGTAAATTGTAACTTAGAGTTTTTAGTTAAAAAAAGAGGGCCTCCGTTGATAGATTTTTTTGTGAGCTTTGTGATTTCATGGCAAACCCTTTCCCCTCCCTCTCCAGCACTGACAGGGAGTATTTTCTGATAGAAGAGAGAGGATTTCTCAGCAAAGCCCCACTCCCTGCTGCAGGTTCTCTGTCGCTCTCCCAGAGACCTGAGAATTCCCTTCCAGGGAAGCCTCATGCATTTCATCTGGCTGGGTCTCTTTTCCCAGCTCGTTCTGCTTCCTTAAGGGCAATATTTGCTTCCAACCCTGCCAGACCAGTGTGGGCTGCTGGAGATAAGGGTGACAAATTGGTGCACAAGGAATAAAATAAACTTGGATCCCTGAATAAACCTGGGTCCTTGAATCCCATATCCAGCCTTTCCTGGGATGAAACACAACCAGGGCTCAGCACCTGGGCAGCTCACAGCTTACCAAATATCCTCCTTAAGATGCTGAAAACGTTTGCCTTGGTTCCCTACCAGGGATGGTTCATCCTGTCCCCTCCATCCTCAGTGCCAGTCCCTGTCCCAAAAGCCTTTCTGCTCAACCACTCCCAGTTTTCACCTCTAATTAACAGGAATTGCTTGATCTCTGGGCTGGCTGAGCTGGAGTTTTCCCTGGACCCCAGATGGAAGTTTTCCTGCCTCTGTGGCAGGGCAGGAGCCTGATGTGGGGCAGCATTTGATGCCCAAATCCAGCAGCTCTGGCAGCTCCAACCCCAGGCAGGGATCAGCAGGAACAATCCCAGACACAGAAAAAAGGGATGGACCCCAGTGCTGCCAGCCGTGCCCTCTGGAAAGGTTGGATCTCCCCAAAACCTGCTGTCCCCTGGCTCAAGGAGCCAAACAGAGCCTTGCCCAGGAGGTTTCATGGATCATGCCCAGAGAAAGACTCCTTAAGCCTCTCACTTTGAGCTGGGCTTTTCCAGCAGGGAGTTACTGGATGTTAGCTGTGTTCTCTCTGTTCAGGGCTGGGTTTGGGGCTGTCCCAGCAGGATTCAGGACCAGCCCTATGGCAGAGGGGAGCAGCCTCAGTTTCCCTCAGGCAGACACCCTCAGGTGTCCCCCTGTCACACCTGTGGAAAAGGAGCTGCTGGCCTTTGCTGGGGCTCTGGCTGCGGAGGAGCAGCCCCAGCCATGCAACTCCCCATGGATCCATCTCCTAAGGGTGCTGTTCCCTGCCAGCAGCACTCAGGGTGGAGCACACCAATATTTGCTCAGCCCAGAAGCACTTGGCAGCCTGGAGGTAAATATTGTTGGAGCAGTGACTCCATTAATGCATTCCCAGGGATGTGGACACGTCTGCCACCAGCACAGAAGAGTCCTGGGCTGGGAGAGCAGCTCAGGGCTGGGTTCCCAGTTCCACCCAGAGCCACCTGCAGTCTCCCTCAGGTGCTGGGTGTCCCTGGGGATCAGGGAGAATACATCCTTCTCCTTCAGCTTCTGAGAAACGACCTGGATATCACCCCTGGAATGGTCTGCAGAGGGGAGAACCCCAAGATACCAAATGATTTCAGCTGGGGCTCCCTGGGAGTGCAGAGCCACTCAGCTGTGCCAGTCCCTGGTGCTGGCAGGACATCCCTGGGTGCAGGATGGCAGCCGTGTGCAGTGTCTCAGCCAGGGCTGCTGAGTGGATTGTATATCAAGAAGAATGCCTTCATGGAAAGGCTTGTCAAGCACAGCACAGGCTCCCAGAGCAGTGATGGAGTCCCTGTTCATGGAGGGGTTGGAAAGGTGTGGCTGTGGCACCTGGGGACACGAATTAGGACATGTGGTGGTGCTGGGTGCATGGTTGGACCCAGAGGTCTCAGAGGCTTTTCCCACAACGATTCCATGATTCTGTGTTGGACAGGGAGTGCCCAGAGCTGGAGGTGGCTGTGCCCTGACCTCAGTGGGTGCTCAGAGCTGCAGCTGGGGACAGCCAGGAGCTGCTGGTGCTGGTGGTGAGAGAAGCCCCAGGGCAGGGCTCCCATCCCGGGAGGACCCGAATTCCAGGGGAGGCTCACCCCTGCAGCTCCCAGATGGATGCAGGGATTTGTGCAGCAGCTGCTGTCAGTAAAGTGTGTGGATGAGCCTCATTAACGCTGCCTTACCAGTGCAGTTGAGTGTAATTGTTCACTGCTTAAAAACCGCAACCAGAGGGAATTGCCAGAATATATTCTCAGGGTGTGAAGTGTGGGAAATAATAGAGCTGGGGGCTGGAGCTGGTGTTTAGAGCAGTGTAAAAAAGCCAGAGCTGTGATTTAAGGGAGCAAATTGAAATTTCACCTGGTGCTGCAGTTTTACACAGGCAGGGTCTCTCACAGCTGCTTCTGCAAAGTGTGGGGTAGAGCCCAGGGGCAGAGCAGTGGGCTGTGCAAGCATTCCCAAATCTCTGCTCCCCAGGAGCATCCCAGGGCAGGCTGGCATCTCCCAGCAGGGCAGGGTTAACCTGCTGCCTCTGACCAGGGGGTTCCCTGGGGATGGATTTCCTTAAGGTGAAGCCTGGAGGGTGTGGGAGTGTTGGGATCTGCCCATCTCTGTGGTTCCACCATTGTTTGTGCCTCCTGGTGTCACTCCCAGCCCGGCCCAGCACTGAGCCTGGGAACCTGAGCTGATTAAAGTGTCTCTTTCAGACAGAAATGCAGTTAAGATGTCAGCAGTCAGACTCCCCTGCCCCCCTTGTCACTCGTGCCAGTGGTTAATCATTTCCCTGCTATAATTTGTGCCCTTTATCTCATTTGAATTGGTTGGGCTTCAGCTTGCAGCCATTTATTCCTGTTCTGTCTTTACCCTTTTGATTAAAGAGCCCTTTGGTATCCGGTATTGTCTGCAGATGAAGGTTCTTACACACAGTAATCACATCACCTTCCCATATCCCTTTTGATAAGCTAAACAGAACAAAGTCTTTCATTTTCCCTTTGTCAAGCATTTTGTTCCAGCCCTGAATCACCTTTGGGGCCACTTGCTTCACTTTATAATTTATTTTTTTTAATCACTAGAATGTCAGTCTTGATTTAAGCATCTCAGTTTTCAAATCAGAAGTGCAGAAGTCCTGCCAAGCCCTGAGTTTAGAGTCTGATCTGTGCCCTGGACCTTGCCCTCCACAGAGCCCCTGTGGATGCTCATGAGGCAGGAAGCCCCAAAGCCTGGGATTTGGGATCTCTGCTCTGAGCCAGGCTGGGAGAGCTGGGGGTGCTCACCTGGAGAGGAGAAGGATCCAGGAGAGCCCCTGCCAGGGCCTAAAGGGGCTCCAGGAGAGCTGGGGAGGGACTGGGGACAAGGGAGGGATGGACAGGGCACAGGGAATGGCTCCCACTGCCAGGGGGCAGGGATGGATGGGATATTGGGCAGGAATTCCTCACTGTGAGTGTGGTAGAACCCTGGCACAGGGTGCCCAGAGCAGCTGTGGCTGCCCCTGGATCCCTGGCAGTGCCCAAGGCCAGGTTGGACAGGGCTTGGAGTTCCCTGGGACAGTGGAAGGTGTCCCTGCCTGTGTCAGGGGGTGGCACTGGGTGAGCTTTAAGGTCCCTTCCAACCCAAACCATTCTGTGATTCCCTCTGTGGTTTGTCACAGTCACAGCCCTCAGAGCAGGAGTGTGACACTGCACAGAGCCTTTCTCAGCGAGGTGTCTGATCTTGTGCCTCCCCAGGCTCCAGACCTGTCCCATTAACCCCTTCAACCTCTTCAGGCAAGGCCAGCTCAGGGTCAGGACAAAGGCAAGTGCACCCAGGGTTCACTGGATCTGAAACTGGTTTCTCCAGACCTTGCTCCTGACATGACTCCCTGCACTGAGGGCTCCTCCAGCTCTGCTTGGGTATTTTGCTTTCTGATCCCCCTGTCAGAACACACGGAGGAGAAGAGACACCTGAAGGGCTCAGTTTTGTGAAACTTTGCTGCAATTCCCAGCACAGCTGTTGGCCTTTTCCAGGCTCTTCCAGGTGAAGAACCCAGGGCAGTGAACTGCAGGAGCAGCTCTCCCCATAGCAGATGGAAATCTGGGGTATCCTCTTGGACTCAGAGAAGCTGAAGCCATTGATGATCAAACCCCCTCATCAAGATTCCTGTCACTGTCTCAGAGCCATTCCAGCACTGGTGCATCCTCATTTCTTTGCAGCAAACCTTGCAGACAACCCAAAGAGGGGTTATATTTGCATAGTCTTCACTTTCTTTTATCACTCTCATGTTTTTTGAAAGCTTGGATATCTGAAGCACTTAGCTCTGCCTTGAGTGTCTCATTAAATTGCAGAACCCTGCTTTTCTAGGCTCCCTTAATTAAGCACTTGATTGAAAGTCTAAATCTGAAGGCTTGGGTATTGACTCCAGCTTTGCTAACCTGAGGTGATCTGCTCAGTGTAGTTACAGCTTGCCCAGCCAATTTCTGAATGTCCTTCCCCCTACTCTCTCCAGGCATCCCAGATTGCTGCATACCCTGGTGTTTCCACTGCCTTGGCTGGAAAGTCTCTCAGATTTATTTTAGCTCTTGAGCTCTGCTGTCACTGGAGTTTGCTGCTGCAGTTGTTGGTTAATAAAGACTACCTGGCCATTTAGCAGGCAGCAGTTCTGCACAGATTTTATCTTGGATGCTTGAGTAACCTGTTGGTTTTGTTATTTTATTTTTTAATTTTACAGACTATTTCATGTATTTGCATAAAAAGGAGCCTCCCTTCAGATGCCAATGTGTTTTTCATGTCAGCAATTTAAACTTCAGTGTTTTCATCTGTCTGCCATGGAGGTGTTCAGGACAGCCAGGTTTCAGGGGGGAGTCAAGCACCCTGACCCTGTGTGTCCCACATGGGAGTGAGGGCACTGCAGCCAAAATGCAGCAAGGCCGTGTGTTGCTTTTCCATCAGCTCCTGAGGGAAGCCAGCAAGGCAGGAGAGCAAAGGGCAGGAGGTCTGAGAGGTCCCTGCTCTTTACTGAGCTGCCCTGTGAGAAGGAGGCAAAGAACATTCCCAAAATGAGTTGTCCCAGGCCAAGCAGGAGCTGGATCAGCAGAGGATGGATCAGCAGAGGATGGAGCAGCGGAGGATGGTGCAGAACTCCATGTGGGCAGTGGGACAGCTCCAGGGCAGTGAGTCAGGGAGGTCTTTGGGTCACTCCTTTGGGTTTGTGCCCCGTTTCTGTCAGGCCAGGCCAGCAGCCCAGGAGATGGCAGCAGGAATCCCTAAGGAATCACCAGTGCCACTGCATTGACTGCAGCTTTCTGCTCCCAGTGCTGCTCACATCCAGTGGGGTTCTAGCTCAGGCCGTGCTGCTCACCCTGCCAGGCACCACTTGCTGCTGACCCACTCTTTCCCTCTGTTTTGAAAGGAATTAATTTCTGGGGCTTGTTTTTCTAGACTCTCCTTGCCTCTCTCATAATTCCTTACTTTAAATTGCCTCCCACAACTGCTTTGTTGCAGCTGCTGCAATATCTGCTCTGGGTCCTACATCTCCTGTCTCCCATCCCTGGACACTTTTGCTTCCTGCTCTTGTTCCCTCCCCAAGTCATAGCAGAGGGGCCCTCCTTGGTGTGCCCATTGCATCCCTGCAAAGGGGCACTCAGGGTAGGCTGTCATTTAATTGAATTTTCTTCTGAAGCTCTAAGTGGAATAACCTTAAAGTTTAGCTTTGCCTCTGAGTCACAGCCTTTGTGATCTGTGAAAGGTTTTCTTTATTAGTTTCTTGGTCTAATCAATGTCTCTGGTTGCTCTCTTTGCTCCTGAGGAGTATTTCTGACTTGTTTGGGGATGGAGGACCACACAGCTGCTCCCAGAGCTCCCTGTCTGTGTGTGTGCATAGGCAGGGAGGCTCAAGAGTGGATTTGGAGGGGAACAAAGTTCCTGCTCCCTGCAAAAGTAGCCTTTTTTATTTTGTGAAGGAAGCAGACACTTTCTCTCCTTCTCCACCAGTCCCAGAATTTAGAACTCATTGAAAGGGCAAGTGTGTTAAAAGGTACAAATGTGGCCAAAATAAAAAAGGAAGACCTGAGCAGCCCCTGCTGTGGGTTTGCTGTTCACTTGCTGCCCTGTGTAAAAACCTTTCCTGGGCAGGGTGGCAGTATCCTGTGGTCACAAGCAGTTCATGAGTGAGCAGGGACTGCCTGGGCTCCATTTCTAGATGGCCCTGCAGGGGTTAAATACCTGCCCAGGCCACCTGGGGCTGTCTGAGCCCAGAGCAGATCCCACTGGAAGCTGGCCTGGCTGTGGGTGGTCATACAGCAGCACCAGGAGCTGCTTTGGATTTGTGCTGGGAGCAGTGCAGGTGTTACAGGGATGTTGCAGGCACACCTGGGCAGGGCTGGCACTGAGGTGAGCTCTGTTCTGCTCCTCACCCCTGCAGCAGCTTGGGGGGCACCAGGAGTTGGAAGGGACAGCTGAGCCCAGGGATATTCCAGGCTGTGTGGGATCATGGAAAGCTGGGGGAAGAAGGAAGGAGGTGATGTTTGGGTAATGGTGTTTGTCATCCCAAGTCACTGTTAGGGGTGAAGGAGCCCTGAGATGCTCTGGAAGTGTCCAAGGCCAGGTTGGACAGGGTTTGGAGCCTCCTGGTCTGGGGGAGGTGTCCCTGCCCATGGCAGGGGGTGGAACAAGATGAGCCTCACGGTCCTTTTCAACCCAAACCATTCAATGAATCTATAATGATTCTGAAACCTGCCTACCATGGGAAGTGTGGGATGGATTTCTTGCTTTGCTTTGCTTGCATGCACAGTTTTTGCTTTCCCAATTAAACTGTCTTTATCCCAACCTGCTTTCCTCATCTTTACCCTCCCAGGTGTAACATCTCACCCAGGGGAAGCAAGGGAGCAGCTCTGTGGGGTGAGTTGCCAGCTGGGGTTAAACCACAAGGTGAAATTAAGAAGCAAGTGGCTTGGGAAGAACAGAGAAGTGGGACACAGATGAATTCAGAGCAGTCAGATTGGGGATTATTAAACACTGACGTACAGAGCTTGGTTTCCAGTTCAGTGCTGACCACCCACAGCCACAGTGTTTTCAAACTGGCAGCAGCCAAACCCCCTCCAAACCAGCTGCTGGTAAAAAACCCTCTGGAAATCCTGGTGGAAACATGCAGGAGGAAGTTGCCATCTTGTGGAAGTTGGGAGTTTCCAGTGCTGCTGGTTTGGGATGTTTTTGATTTTCCATGGTTTGATTTTCAAGATCATGTTGGACAAGGCTTGGGGCAGCCTGGTCTGGTGAAGGTGTCTCTGCCCATGACAGCAAGGTTAAAACAAGATGGTCTTCAAGGTCCCTTCCAACCCAACTCATTGTGTGATTTTGGGGGAAATGCGGGGATTTCTTGACATAGGGTTAGTAGAAGCTCCCAGCAAAGCCCATGGTTTTGGGGCAGTGCTGATGGTAGGTCATTAGCAAGTCACCACCATAGCTGGAATCTGTGAAGCTCTGCAAGCTGAGGGAGAAATTAATTGTCATTTTGGTCATTACAGGCACATAGCTGTGCAGCCAAGTCTGGCTATGGAGGATTTCAGGGGGCTGATTCCTGTGAGGAGGGCAGGGAGGGAGAGAGCTGGGGGCTGTTGATAGATTGGGATAATCCCCCTTTGCCATCCTGACTGCTGGGCAAATTCAGCACCTCCAGACTGGAGAGGAACCCCGTTGTTCCACAGGCAGTGTCATTCCTTTGTGCTTTGCATGGCTTCAGGTGAGGTTTGCCTGGATCTGGAGGAGGTTCTGCCCAGCTGGACCTTCTCCTGGGAGGCTCAAGGACCAGCTCTCTGCAGGTGTGTGCTAGTCCTTTGGGGGCATCCAAAATCAGTGGGAGAGCCTGAGTCACACAGTCTTGTCCCTCCTTCGAGGAAGGACAGTCATTCTATTTTTCTCTTTTTGACTGAAAAGATAAGGTTGATTCCTTTTCAGGTTCCAGCACAGTGTGGTGGGCAGGAGAAGATGCTCACTGTGGTGATACTGAGCTCCTCCTCCATGCCTTAAGAGCACAGCTCTCAGCTTTTTGGAATATAAACTGTAAACTGAGGAGGGCATTCAATAAAGGCTACATTCCTCCCTCCCACCTCCACCATCAGAAAAAAAATTAATCGAAATCCCTCTGTACTCTGCACAGAGCCCCTGGCCTTACATTTTATACCAGGGAGCTGGTCCAGCAAAACACTTATGCTGGAGGGGTGTCCTGTTGCATCTAATTAGGCTGCTCTTGGGCTCAGGTTTAAACAGATAATTAACTGAGTGTCTGGACCAGCACCAGGGTGAGCACTTCCACACCTTCCCCTACTTTTTGTTGTGGAGCAGAGGATTTCACATGGATGGACCCTGGTGACCAGGACAGGAGCTGGAGCTGTGCCAGGGAGGGTCAGGCTGGAGATGAGGAAAGGTTGTTCCCCAGAGGGTGCTGGCACTGCCCAGGCTCCCCAGGGAACGGGCACGG
>PYHW01009629.1:1842047-1852499 GCA_013186435.1 Turdus rufiventris
AGGCTGCCAGAGCTCCAGGAGCTCCAGGACAGCGCTGCCAGGGATGCTCAGGGTGGGGTTCTGGGGGTGTCTGTGCAGGGACAGGGGCTGGGCTGGGTCATCCTGGGGGTCCCTCCCTGCTCAGAATGTTCCATGTTTTTCCCTGTGATTCCCTTCTGCAGCTGTGCTGGCTCACAGAGAATTCCTTGAGAACTCCTCCACTTCATGGGCTTCAACCTTCCCACCAGGGGCAAGCCTGTTCTTGTGGAGACAAAGATAAAACTGCCTTGAATGGAAAATCAAGAAAATCAGAAATCTGGGAATTCACTCTGCCAAGGAGAGGACCAAGCATAACTTGAGCCCATTATTTTCCTATTGAGTCCAGGGCTGTGTTTTATTGTGGAAGTTGCAGGAGCTGACATGCTGGGAAGTTTTGAAGAATGGATTTCCTGATTTTTAGTGCATCCTACTGGGCAAGGAATGAATTTAGCAGAACTGCTGTGGTATTTTGGATCAGATGTGTTATGTGCCAGAGCAGCACCTGCACTTGTGGGTAGTTAAATCAAAGACCACGTCTGTGGTCTAGGAACTGCAGTCTGGGGCCCAGGTCCCTCGAAAGGCCTGGTGCCAGCATTGCCAGGCTTTTCCTGCCTGTCTGGTGACAGTCCAAGGAGGAGCAGCAGGAAGGGGAGGTCAGGGCTGGTGTCAGTGATGTGGGTCAGGGCAGCAGTCACCTCTGCCAGCTTCCCTGCTGCGTTCCATGGAATCCCAGGATGGTCTGGGTTGGAAGGACATGAAAGCCCATCTCATTCCACCCCCCTGCTATGGACAGGGACACCTTTCACTCTTCCAGGTTGCTCCAAGCTCTATCAAGCTTGTCCTTAAGCACTTCCAGGGATGGGAATCTGTCTCAACTATGTTGCTTCACTTCCTCTGTGAAATTATTGGATATATTCAGTATTACCCTGCACACACTGTCCCCTGCCCACAGGGATGCATTTTTGGATTGCCCTGCGCCAGCAGTTTGGATGTTCCTGTGGTTGGTGGTGCCAGCAGCACTTGCCATATTTCTCTAAGAGGTTTGGAAGATGACTTCCCACTGGAATTTTGGGGAGCTGTGTCACAGCAGCCACCCAAGAGCAGCTTGGGTCCTGTCCATGGCCACCTTCTCCAGACAATCCTTCCTGGGGTGATGTGGCTTACACAGGGTCTGAGATCATGGGCGTGTTGTCTGTGCTGTGGTCCGTGCTGCCCCATCTCCCACTGCAGAAGGCACTCTGGTGACCTGTGGGGGTATTCCAGCAGGATCCCATATCCAGAGGAAGAGCTCCTTGTACCCACATTACCCTGAACATCTCTGCCTGCAAAAATCCCTGCATAGTTTGACAAGTTGAGGGGAAGTGCTCACTCTGCAGGACGTTTATCTTTTTTCTTTTGTAAGTAACAGCACCAAAATCTGTGTTATCAGGCAGAAAGGGAAAGCTGCTCCCCAGAGCTCTCAGCTGGGGCATTCAGCCTCTTATCTGAGTAAGCAAAATCCCAAGTATTCAAACACAGGCAGGGCCAGGCAGCCTATGGAGTGTCTGGGAAATGCAGAACAAAAGCCTCTTTGCACTCCCAATAAATTGGTCCCATAGGAATTTTGCTTTGAAATTCTAATTGACCCAGGGAAGAAAATTATTTCATGGACTTTGAACTCATTAAAAAACTCCATCATTCATCCACAGTTTATTCCTGACACTTAATCAAAAGCAATGTAATGATCTTTCTAACAAGCGTAATGTGGTGTTGTTGGGAATGTGTGTGCTCCCCAGTACACAGCACATTGTAGGAGTGGAAGGTGTTTATTAGCTTTTTTATTACAGTTACCAAGCACCTCTCAGGAGTTTCAGAAGTTTCCAGAACTAGGTGCAATTGTTTTGGCATCTTCTAATCACAGATTTTCGAGGATTTGGGGAATTCTCTCTTGTGGAATTTCATATCTTTAAAACCTTCTTTCATACAAACAAAAAATAAAATAAAGAGTCAACCCCTGATTAAGAAAATCTAGAAGATATTTTTAAAACTCACACTTGAGTGACCATTTTAAATCAAATTTGAGTGCACAGGAGTTAAATTACAGGGCATTCACAGCACACCAGCAAACCCCCCACAAGTGTCAGAAAGCACCTGGAAGTTCAAGGAAGCATTTTCTATTGTAGCACCCTAAATCCTTGCCATCTTCAGAGAGAGATATGTTTTCATTCAGGAGGGTTCTCAGTGAGATAGAATTTGGGGGAAAAAAATCACATTTGCTACTCAAACTTGGCAAATTTACAAGATCTTGTTTTTAAGTGCCTTCTGAGTAAGGGGTTCTCTTCTGGAACAAGTGATGTCAGACTTAGCCAAGGTCATGGTTGTGGATAGCCTGAGCTGAGCGGTACCCTGGGTTTTGGAGAAGTGTAATTCCTCCAGTCAAACTCCCAGGACATGTTTCACCCCAAATCACAATAATCTGCTAACCCTGAGAAGACAAGGTGTTCTAGAAAAGGTGCTTAAAATAAAGACTTGTGGTTTTTACTCATCCTGAAAATCAAAGGGTTTATAAATTATTTGGAAGTTTGTAAATCCTACCATTTCCGTAGAAATTTCTTACTGAGTGTTTTCACCTGGCAGTGTTTCCTACAGAATGAATGAAACCCAGTAAACTCATCCTGGTGTTTCCTTGGGGACCAATCCTGCTGCACTGAAGTTAATTATTAATTATAGTTAATTGTCTCCTGTAAAAGCAGGGCAGAACCTGGAGTTCCACGAGCAGCTGGTGCTGCTGTAGCTCGTGCAGGGCAGCTTTGGGTCTCAGTTCCTGGAGTTTCTCACAGAATTGTGCCAGTTTTCAGCCCGAGCTGAGCTCTGCCTGGGTCTGGGTGGGTAAACATGAGTGTGGAACATCAGTGTCTGCTGGTGGGGAGAGGCTGAGACCTGGCTTTTCTCATGTGCTGGGCTGGAATGTTTTCTGCAGCTGCATTGTTCATAGGCTGCCACTCCTTGCACCTCCTCTGATGTCTAAAAAGGCTCTTGCTCCTGTCTTACCCAGCTCTTACCCAAGGGGCTCTTCAAGGCCTTCCCAGAGGTGTTCTCAGGCACTCATTTTTATGGATCTTATTGTAATTTACACCTGAGGTGCAGTAGCATGAGCAGCTCTCAGGTTTGCCAGCAGCAGGTTTGGAATACACTCACTGTCCCAGTCTCATCCTTCTGTCCCAGCATGATGTCCTTGGCCAAGGATGTCGAGGACAAGAAGAGCTTTTTCAAACATGTTAGTAACAGGAGTAGGGATGAGAAAAAAAGAGTTGGTTCCTGGAAACCCACCCAGACCCCAGAGAGAATCCCAGCACCTGGTGACCCCAGTGCAGCTGTGGGGTCACAGACACACCTTCCTGGGCATGGCACAGGTCTCATCTCCATTCCCTCAGCTGTGGCAGGATTCACCCAGCAGCTCCTCACACACCAGTGAGAGACAGCCCCAAATCCCCCTGGGATTCCCAGCCTGTGCCACCATGGCTGTCAAGGTGGGGGAGCAGCCAGTGTCACCCCATAGGAGGGACAGGAGGATGGGGAAGGGCCTGTGAGAAAACGACTGGGTCTGTTCAGCTGGAGGAGACTGAGGGGAGATTCGTCACAGTCTGCAGCTTCCATATGAGCAAGAGAAGAGGAAGACTGATTTCTTCTCTGTGAGAGGGACAGGAGCCAGGGAATGGCTGGAGCTGTGCCAGAGGGGTTTAGGGTGGAGATGAGGAAAGGTTGTTCCCCAGAGGCTGCTGGCACTGCCCAGGCTCCCCAGGGAACGGGCACGGCCCCGAGGCTGCCAGAGCTCCAGGAGCTCCAGGACAGCGCTGCCAGGGATGCTCAGGGTGGGGTTCTGGGGGTGTCTGTGCAGGGCCAGTCCATGATCCTTGTGGGTCCTTTCCAGCCCAGGACATTCTGGGGTTCTGTGATTCCGTGTTTGTTGTGAGCCATCTGTTGGATTCCCACTGGCACTGTCCTGGAGGTGCTCTCAGGTGATGTGCCTGGCCCTGGAGGCTGTGGGGTCCCTGTTGGACGCATTCCACTGGGGAAAGGAAAGACAGCTGGGTTTATTCCTGACACCTTTAAAATCAAATAAAGGCATTAAAGGCACTGCTTGCCTCTAATCCTCAAGCCGGGTTCCTGCGAGCGCTCGTGCAGATGTGAGCCTGGAAACCAGGTCAGGAAATAGAAAATGACACTTTTTAAAGAAAAGAAAGTGTGTAAATCTCATAAAGTTTCCTTCCCCTTCCCCTGCCTGTAAATCCTGCCAGTGCTGGGAAGCAGCAGGGCTCCCTTCCAGTGTCTAAGCTTCTCAAAATGATGAAAATCCCTCAGTGGCAAATCCTAAAATTATTGGGGCAGGGGGAGCACAAGCGGCTGTGCAGATCCACACTGTCGTGTGCAGGGTCAGGAGGCACCAGGGCTTTATTCTGCTGGGCACGGGGGTGTTGGATGGATGGATGTGCACCCGTGAGAAATGAACAAGCCCACCTGGGCTACTAATGCAGAGCTGCCCCTTGCCAACCAGCCTTGGGAAGGTTTTCCTCCTGGGCAGGGACACAAAGAGGGGGCTGACCTGAGGAATGCCTCTGGGGATGTGGGTTGCTGTCCCTTGGAACACTGATGCCTGGCTTTGTGTTGTATTTCATGTCTGCATGTCTTTACCCAGAGGAATTAATTCATTTTGGGGCTTTGTGGGAGTGTGACTGGTCTAGCAAAGGAGCTGTGGGAGAGAGCAGGGCACAGATGAGCACTGGATCAGGTTCAGGCTGGTGTTGGCTGCTCCCAGCAGCAGATCCCCATCTGAGCCCTGCCAGCTTTCACCCAGAGGAAGATTGTCCCCACAAAACCAGCTGGGTCCCTTTCAAAACTCCCTTTGTCTGATCCCATTCATCCTGGATAAAACCCCAGCCCAGTCATACTTCCTGTAAATTGAGGCATTTCTCATACACACTCATACCACTGCAAAGCAGCATCATTATCCATGTGTGGTTGGATACAAAACCTTCAGATATATTTTGAACATCTGACATTTTTCCAAGAATAAACAGTAGGAGAGTTGGAAAATGTTTGCAAACTTCTCTTTCCCACTTTCTAATCTCCGGGGAGCAAGCAGAAGCTAATCAGTCCTTTCAGATGTTAATGAAAATTTGTATTTTGGAAGATAAAAGTAGCAAACAGAAACATTTCTCTCCCCAGCTGACGCTATGACTTTGTCCCTTCATTCTGCCATCACGGTCACTTTGTTCCTTTCATCTTGTTGAGAAGTTTGTCTTTTTGTCACACTAGGTGGGTGGAGAGGCTGAACTGCCTTAAACAGAAGGTTATAAAGTTTATTCTGATTTTTCCAGAGCCAGGTGAGTCCATAGTGGGGGTGCCCAAGAGAGGGGTGATGTGGAGTGAGCAGCACAGCTCTGGGCTTGGCTGGGGACACTGAGACAGAACCTGTCCTCTCTTTGTGCCTCATGTGCCATCTTGGCCTCACGTCCCTTTTTCTGGCTCCCAAAATCACTGTAATCAATGATCAACAATAAACTGGAGTGTGAAAACTTTAAATTCAAACTGTCAAGAGGAAGCATTGCTGGACGTGTTCATCTGCCTCCTGAGTGGTGAGCAGAAAGGAAATTGGATTTATCGTAGTTTTATCATCATTTCCATGTGGGTGTGGCTCTTGGGGGGACAGTGGGCTTGGCAGTGCTGGGGCAGCATTTGGACTCAATGATCTTAGAGGGTTTTTCCAAGCCAAATGATTCCATAATTAGGTTATGCAGGCAGGGTGCTGGTGCAGGTGCTGGTGGCTGTGCATTCCAAAGTGGAGCATCTGGGCTGTTCCCATGGTTTCGGTGCTTCGGGATCAGGTTGCAGGAGTCAAAGTAAGCCCTTGGAGAAAGAAATCAGGGCTGCTCTGGGAAGGGATTATTAAGCATTATTTTGTTATTATTGCTGCTGCTTGTCTGGTTTCTGTAGCTGCTGCAGGGTGGGAGTGAGCAGCAGCCCGGGGTGGTAGCAGCAGGTTGGGTGTGCTGCCCCTGGAACCACCTGTGGGAAGAGCCACAGGCTCTGTGCCAAAATCCCAGGCATGATCCCACTCCTTTTCCAGCCCCTAAGGGATGTGTGTGTGCAGTGTCACCCCACTGGAGGACAGTGGCCTCAGCCTGCTGTACTGGAGGGAAAACCAGAGCACAGAGCTCCCAAGGGACAACCCCAGATCCCCAGGGGGGCAGAGGCAGGAGCTGAGTCAAGTCTGTGTCTCACGGATCTCACATCAGTCCTTTATTCCTTTCATTCCCCTGAGCATGGAATCACACCATGGAATCCAGTGCCACCCCTGCCATGGCAGGGACACCTCCCACTGTCCCAGGCTGCTCCAAGCCCTGTCCAGCCTGGCCTTGGGCACTGCCAGGAATCCAGGGGCAGCCACAGCTGCTCTGGGCACCCTGTGCCAGGGCCTCACCACCCTCCCAGGGACATCTAGCACTTATCCTAAATCTCTTTCAGTTTAAATCTGCTCCCCTGTGCCCTGTCACTCTCTGCCTCTGTAAAAAGTTGCTCACTGGAAATGGCTCTGATCTCTCCCTGGAGCCTTCTCCTCTCCAGGTGAGCACCCCCAGCTCTCCCAGCCTGGCTCAGAGCAGAGGGGCTCCAGCCCTTGGAACATCTTTGTGGCCTCCTCCGGGCTCCAGCAGCTCCATGTCCTTGTCCCCTGGACCTGGACACAGTGGGGTCTCACAAGGACAGAGGAGACCCAGCTACAGCCCTTGCGTGTACCTCAGTGCTTTAGGCTGTTTTGGCCTTGGAAGAGTTTTGTCTAAGATTCTGGCTGGGATATTGGGGAGATGTGAACCGTTTTTGGAAGCAGGATTCTTTAATCCAGCAGTAAACAGTGCATGCCTACTGCAGGTGGTGTCTAACCCATTAGACAGAGATACCCTCACTGCTTATTTACTTCTGTCAGAGCTTATGAAAGAAAAATATAAATGCTGTGGGATTAGTCCCCTAATGAATAGACCTGTGTGTGCATGCATGTAGTGCAGCATCTTACAAGTCCATCTCAGTAGTTTTTAGGCCTGAGAATGAAAGTTATAATGAGGAAAATATTGATTTCCCATAAAAGGGCTTTAATCAAATGCCCTGACACCCCAAGGGGGACAGAGCTCTGCTACAACACCAAATTGCACTTCATACACCATCTATTTCTCAAACACTGTATAAATGAGCCTGCCCAGTGGATATATGAGAGTTCCCAGATGTCATACATCACAGAGCAGGGAGAGCTGTGAGGAGAGCCAAGCTGGCTCAGGATGGGAATGGTGTGGCAAACCTGCTAGGGAGCTGTGGGCACAGCTTGTGCCTCCCCTGGGCAGGACCTGCAGCCAGATGAGGTCTTAGAGAGGGCTGTTTCAGGTCTTCAGACTGCTGATGGCCCTGTTTGTCCCTAAATGAGGCTATTTGTTTTTTCCTTGGGGCTCTGAGGTCTCCCTGGAGCCTTCTCTTCTCCCAGCTCTCCTAGCCTGGCTCCAGAGCAGAGGGGCTCCAGCCCTCAGAGCATCCCTGTGGTCTCCTCTGGACCCTCTCCAGCAGCTCCACATCCTTCTGGTGGTAAGGACCTCAGAACCTGGAATTAAAAAACCCCTCAGGGTCTGGGGTTTGCTCTGTGCCAACACAGGGGCAGAAGGAATTTCTCTGCTGCTCAGATCAGCAAACCTGAAAGGAGCTTCAAGGTGTTGACCCCGAGGTTCACACTTCTCTTGAGGAAAATACCAGAGCACTGGAGACCCAGATGAAAGCTTTGCCTTCAGGAGCCAGTTCAGGCATTTCTGGGAGCCAGTCAGTCTCAGCAACTTGCATGATTAGCTTTAGTTTTCATTGCTTCCATATTTCCTCCCCACCATCCTCTTCTGCCTCACCTCACCCTACAGTTGGGAAGTTCTTTATTTATGTTTTGGCTTAAATCAAATCGCCTTGGCTGTGGAGCAGGGAGCCAGGAAATATTAGCACCAGGGAATCAGTATTCTGGAGGTGCATTGCATTTCTTCCTGAGTGCTTATTTATCCATCCTGGAGGAGGGCAGGCTGTGCAGTGTCTGTGCCTCGTTGTCCTGCCAGGAGCATCCTCCCAGCCCTGTATCCCCTCCAAATGGAGCTGGGTGCCAGCCTTCTTCCAGGAGTTATCTGAACCACTGCTGATTTGATTAGAGCAGTTTGTCCTTCCCTGCCACACATAATTCCTGTGATGATGGCTCATTTTTCTTGGCTGTAAGTGGAATTGCAGCAAACAGATCAGTTGTCTGGCTCTCCCCCGCTGATGGATCGCGCTGCTCCTCACCGTGCCCGCGCTCGCTGCCTTCACTCCCTGCTCCACAAGAAATACTTCCTGCACCCAGTGCTCTGTAAATCTCACCCTGGGCCTGGCAAGTTTGGCAAGTGCTCTGTCAAGTCACAGTGTCCTGGTTACTCCTCTCTGAATCACCAGCTTTTCTGTGCTCAGGCTGGGGAGGGCTGAGCCCTGCTGACACCAGGCAGGATCCATGGGTACACCCTGGGCACACAGAAGGGCAGAGAGGCACAAAAGCCACCCCCGTGGGCCCCAAGGCCACCAACAACTCTTGAGGCAGCCAGAGGCTGCTTGGAGAGCAAGACAATCACAGAACTGTTAAGTTTGGAAAAGCCCTCTGAGACCAGGGAGTCCAACCATTCATTATTCCCCAGCGCTGCCCTACGTCCCCAGGTGCCACATCCACAGGGCTTTTGAACACCTCCAGGGATGGGGACTCCACCACAGCCCTGGGCAGCCTGTCCAGTGCTTCACTACCCTTTCAGTGATGAAATTTTCCCTAATCTCAAATCACAGTTTTCTCTGGCCCAGCCTGAGGCCATTCCCTCTCCTCCTGTCCCTGTCCCCAGAGCCCAAATCCCCCCCTGGCTGTCCCCTCCTGTCAGGGAGTTGTGCAGAGCCACAAGGTCCCCCTGAGCCTCCTTTTCTCCAGGCTGAGCCCCCCCAGCTGCTCCTGGTGCTCCAGCCCCTTCCCAGCTCCATTCCCTGCCCTGGACACACTCCAGCCCCTCAATGTCTTTGTCATGAGGGGCCCACATCTGATCCCAGGATTGGAGTAAAGAGAGGTGAGCAGTGCCCTGGTCCTGCTGGCCACACTGTGGCTGATAAATTGGTGACAGCCCCAGAAGTAAATCAGGAGCAAATTATAGAAAGCAGCAAGGTCCACCTTCAAAATTAGGGAATGAAGGAGAACCATACCAGGAACACTCTAGGGTGTGATTACAGTGATTATTTATTTTTCTGCAGAAGTGAATCTCAGACCAGAGCAGGAAATCCAGCCCCTCTTTGCAAGTGACCTGAGGGACAAATTGGCTCCGCAGACCTCATGATCGTGGTCAGGCTGTTGGGACCTGGAAACCCCAGTGGAGCATCATTGCTTCCACCTTCTCGACTTTATGGATGGGATTTTGGAATTTAACTGAGGCACTGGAAACACTGAATTCCGTTTAGAGTTCTGATCTGCCTTAATTTAACTTTGCACAGGGGTTTTGAAGTAGGTTAACAGGTTTAATAATCCAGTTCGTACCCTCTGGCTTGGCCCTGCTTTTGTTATGGTTTATGGCATTGCAGGGGAGGCTGAACCACATAAAAATGTGTGTCAGAATTTACACTCTCAGGCTGTCAAGCATTCACGAGTGCCACAAGGTTAATTATAGAGTCCCAAACCCTCCTCACTTCCTCCTTCCCTTCAGATGTCATGTTTACTCTCTGCACTGAAGTGTCTGTGGTAGATTTTACAAGCAGAAATAATGTGTGACTCCAGAATAAAGTGTGAGTCCAGCTATACTCTATTCTGTGAGAGAAAAGATACATCAAAAATCATCCAAAATGTTTTTTTGCCTGACCATTACACACCACCCCTCTTCCTCCTGGGACTCTTGGGACCCCAGGCAGAGAAGCTCCTGGCATAAGTGACCACCTGTGAGGGTGGGCAGGGCTGGTACAGGGTGCCCAGAGCAGCTGTGGCTGCCCCTGGATCCCTGGCAGTGTCCAAGACCAGGCTGAACAGGGCTTGGAGCAGCCTGGGATGGTGGGAGGTGTCCCTGCCATGGCAGGGGTGGTGCTGGATGGGATTTAAGTTCCATCCAACCCAAAGCAGTCTGGAATGCTGTGATGAGTGAAGGGTAAGCAGAGCAGATGCCTCCAGAGGGGCCCCTCCAAACTGTGCCAGCAGTGAGACACAGGGATCTCACGGAGTCCTTTCCATGCTGGGCTCTCAGAGGGTTTCTGGGCATGGTGCAGCTGTGCACAGTCCTGGTGGGCACTTGGAGCTGGGTCTGCAAACCCATAAAGATGGTGATGGGCCTGGAAGGGCCACAGGAGGAGTGGCTGAGGGCACTGGAGGAGTCTGAGGGGCTGCAGCAACTCCTGAGG
>PYHW01009629.1:1871695-1884762 GCA_013186435.1 Turdus rufiventris
TTTTCCCGTCTGCATTTCCCTCTCTCTTTCCCCATTGGCTGTGGTACTTGAGAGGCACAGACTTCCCAGAACGCTTGATATCTAAGATTCCCCTCTAATGTATAACCGTCCCTTTTAATTTTTAACTCTTACAGAATTCATAATTTTTCCCATTGTTTCTTTCATTTTCAATATCCAATTTCATTTATCAGTTTATTTGTATAGGCAGATATATTTTTCCACTCATCAATCAGTGGAATCCTTCCCATTGTTTCTTTTATCTCTCAGTGCTAGTTTTATCTACCAGCAGACCCACAGCTTGTTTGTAAAGACAAATCTTTCATTCCTCTCATCACTGTTTCCACAAGAGGTAAAGATTTTCATTTAAGCTCCAGACCCTGGAGTCAGGGGAATATGGGAGAAGCTCATTAAGTTCTTGCTTCTGGGTAGAGAAGTGAAGAGGTGTGTCAGGAGTGCCCTGCAGGTTCAGGAACCCAGAACCAAATAACAAGGTCCTCAAATGTGTTTTCTTTATAAATTGTCATAATTTTGATGCCAGTCTCATGGTGAGGTGACTGAGGTGCTGAGTCAGGAGTTGAAAGGTGTGAAGTTGGGAGGAAGAGACTGAAATTGGTATTGAGGTTATAGGTGGGTGTAGCAAAAGGGGAAATAATGAGATTTTAGTAAGGAGGTAGTATAAAAGTGGATTTTTATTAGGAGGCTCTCAGGGGTAGTTACAGAAAGGTGTCCACAAAAGCCACTCCCCCAGGGGTGAGTATATTTGTATAGGCTTTAGGATATTAGTATAATTGATAAAAGGCACCAATTGGGAGCACAAGTGGTGAGGCAATTCCCCCCCAGATCAAGCCCCTTCTCTAGAGTCCCCTCTGGGCACTAACTGTACTTTGTCTACAAAAATGCATCTTGAAGAGTTGTTCTTTAGTTTGGTACCCAGGAAAGAACCAAGGAAGCACCAGGGCCTTGCACCCCCTGGGCTTGGAGCTCTGGAATTTGTTTTCCCTTTCTTCCTAAGGAAAGGGCATAGAAAGGTACTGGGAAAATTAGTCACTAATACAAGAGACTGTATGTGTGAAGAATATAGAGAACATATAAAAGAACAAAAGAGGCAAAACCCAAAACAGTTGCAGTTCCGTAGGGGATGGTGAAGGGATGGCCAGTGCCAGGTCTGACTGGGAGATGGATGCTGGATCTGCAGAGGGGTCAGAGATGACCCAGCAGGGCCAGAGTGACATGGCAGGGTCAGCAGGATCCATAGCCAGGCACAGAGCTGGAGATCAGCATCCCAACAGCACCCCCAGGCAAGGGCTGAGGACTCCCAGCTGCCCTGTGGGGTGGGATCAAAGGCACGTGGGACACTGTGGCCCAAAACCTCAGCTCTGAGCCAAACTGTGAAACCACAGTTCTGGATCATTCCATGGTGGATGGGAACTGCTGGGGAAGAACAAGGCTGGGGAAAGACATTGCCTGGTATCAAAGCCATGTATAGGACAAGGGGAATGGCTTTCTACTGCCATGGGGCAGGGTTAGATGAGATATTGGGAAGGAATTGTTCCCTGTGAGGGTGGGCAGACCCTGGCACAGGGTGCCCAGAGCAGCTGTGGCTGTCCCTGGATCCCTGGCAGTGCCCAAGGCCAGGTTGGACATTGAGGCTTGGAGCAGCCTGGGATAGTAGGAGGTGTCCCTGTCCATGGCAGAGGGTGGCACTGGATGATCTTCTAGGTCCCTTCCAGCCCAGCCTTTTCAGTGCTTCAGTGATTCCCTTCCAGGACCAGGCCTTACCCTCAGCCTGTCAGGAGAGCTGATCTCCAGACCAGCTCAGCCTAACTTCAGCCAGCAGATGTTATATGAGATGTTAAACTTCCCCCCACACCTGCAATGCTGTGGGATGAGAACAAGAAAATCCCCCCAGCTGCCTCTTTGCTCTTTTAGATTGCTCTGTGGTGTCACCAGTTCCCAGCTGAGAATTGGAGCTGGGGAGAGGATTTTTAATGAAAAATCGTCATTTGCAAGCCTGCTGTGGGCAGGGGGCACCCAGGAAAGCAATTCACAGCCCATTCCACCCTGCTGCTGGCACACAGCCTGACATAAGAAGTTGTGCTGAGGCCATGCTCTTACCTCTGAGGTTTATGCAGACACCAGAAACTTCTGCTCACTTCTTTCGAGCTCCAGACAGTGGAGCTGCAGACCTGGCAGAGCTCAGCATGCCAGGAATGCTTCCAGATGCTGCCCTCATGTGCAGCCTGAGATAGGATGAAGAGGGCCTTGGGGAGCCCAGGAGATGTGGCCAAGAAACAGGGAGCACCTGCACACTTAGCTGAAGAGAGAGGTGAAAGGTTTGCCGTGAGAAAAGCCTCCTCTCAGAAAACTTCCAAAACCTCTCATCTCTGCTGGTGCCAAGGGCCTGGAATTGCAAAAGGAGGCAGAAGGACTGTGTGATAGCTGGGTGTGCTGTTCATGTCCTGGATCAGCTGCAAACTCAGCTGCCTTTGATCTGCCTGCCCTTCGTGGGCCAGTCTGAGCACAGGAGAGCTCCTCAGGCTTCCCCTTGCTGTTCCTGGGAGGAGCACTGGGATCTCCCCATGAAGGAGAACCAGCAGAGAAGAGACAATCAAGGTTGGAAGCTTTTCTCTAAATAGAGGAGGGATGGCCATGTGGGAATGTGGGGAGGGAGGACAGGCTGAGGCTGCCAGGGGTCACTGCATACACCCTGCTGAGGGGACTGTCCCTGCGGGTCCTGGCAGACCCTGGAGTGCCTTCTGCAGACACCCCACTCACTGCAGGAGGCAGCTGCCCTAGGGAGGCACTGCAGGCTGGATCCACACCATGCCCTGCCCCTACTATGGGACTGGACAAAGCACAGCCTCCCACTGGGTGTGGGAACAGGTGCCTGGATATGAGCAGGAGGGATCAGTACTGCCTTGGGATGGGCAAATGGAGTCAGTGATGCAGAGGAGGGAGCCACAATGGGAATGAGATGCAAAATCTGTCCAGGCTGATGTTCCTGCTGAGCTCTTGTCTTTCCTTTTTCACTCTGAAGGGAATCTTGTGGGATCTGACTGCCCATCACCACCATAGCTGAGAGTGTGAATTCCCTGCTGTTGTCAGGTGCCAGTGAGGGCTCCACAGGGCTCTTTGTAGCACTGGGGAATAGCAAGTGGAGCTAATTGTTGTCCTTCTCCCCTCCTGGGCTACCAGTGCCTCTCCCTTGGAGGGTGTTCCCCAGCCTGCTGCTGTCAGGGGCTCTCCAGTCTGCAGGAGCAGTGGCTGGCAGCTAGCAATGTGCACCCTGGCAGCACAGAGGGTTCACAGCAGGGAGCTGCAGTTGGCCAGGGATGTGTCCTGGGCTGCAGCAAGGCAGGATTGATCCCTCTGTTCGCCTGCAGTGCCAGCAGCCTTGGTAGTTCAGCAGGCTCAGAAAGGTGACTGTGTGTGAAATGTTCCTGCTGGCCGAAGCCTGCCCTGGACCTGCCCTGTGCAGCCCTCTCACCTCTCAGGCTCAACACTGTCCTACAGCTGGGAGTGGCAGGGTGGAGGGAGGAAGGCAGCCAGGAAAACACAGGCTCTGATGGGAATGTGCCTCCAGAGCAGCACTCAGCAGTGGCTGAGCCAACCACACCACAGCACTTCTGTTGTTCAAGCTCAGGAAGAGGCCAAGCTCCAGCTTCAGCAGGAATAAGGTCTCTTGACAGACCCTAAAAGGCAGCCAAGGAATTGCACATCAAGGCCCTGGGCAGTGGGACTGTGTCCATGCTCCTCCAGAGTCATGTCCTGCAGGTGCAGCCTGTGCTCAGCTCATCCCAGCAGTGCTGCCTTCCTGTGCTTCTGAAGATGATTTTCCTGGTTAATACCTAAGTCAACAGGATGTTCCTTTGGATCACTTTGTAGGCTCTTTATTTTAATGCTGTGTGGGCCCACCTGTCCACATTTCCTCATAAAGTCCCTTCATGAAGCATGGGGGGAAAAAAAAAAAGTTTTAAATGGTCCTAAAAGCTGGTTGGATGCCCCCTAAGGTGCAGGTAGCAGAAAACAAGGCATCAGTGAAGAAATTCCTCCCTGTGACAATGCTGAGGCCTGGCACAGACAGAGGAACCCCTGGCATAAGTGACCACTGTGAGGGTGGGCAGGCCCTGGCACAGGGTGCCCAGAGCAGCTGTGGCTGCCCCTGGATCCCTGGAAGTGTCCCAGGCCAGGAGCACCCTGGCATAGTGGAAGGAGTCCCTGCCCATGGGAATGGGATGGGCTTTCAGAGAACATTTCTTTCAACCCAAACCATTTTGGGATCTTTTTCTCCCAGCACTTCTCTGGTCCATCCCAATGCTCCCAGTGGAGCACTGGTCTCATAGAGCTGCAGGATGTACCCAGGGGTGGGACACCGTCAGCCCCTGCTTCTCTGTGGGGCACCAGGTCCCTCAGGGCAGGTCAAGACAGACCTCTGAGGACCAGTAGGTTCAGGAGGTGCACTTGTGATGAGGAGTCTCCTGAACCCACCCATCCTTTTCCAGAAACACGGCGTGGCTCCTCCAGGCTCCTGGAGATCATTGGACTTACACCAGCTGATGGAGAGGGTTCTTACCAACCCCACTGACTCAGCAGCTGGTCTTTCACCTCACCCTCACCCTCCACTACTTGGATTTTTGAAATATGAGGGTTTTTTAAATAAATACTCCTTTCTCTTAATTCCTGCCATGTCTGGGGGCCATGATTTCATGGTGGGTTTGGCAGTGCTAGTCCACATGAGGAAATCCTGGCTGGCACAGCTCAGATCTGATGTGCCTAGGTCTGACACCTCTTCATACATAGCACCTGAAGACCCATCAGGGTTTAGGGCTGACTGGAGAAGGCAGCAGGGCATTTGCCACTGTTCACCTCTCTGAGTTCTGGCTCCACAGCCAGTGTTGGATTGCCAGGCTCTTGGCAGCTCCATGAAATTGGCTGGGTCACTTTATTCTCACATCAAAAGCACATTTTGGCACCGTGGCCAAGGAGGGACATTTCTTTGGGGGATTAGAGGAGTTTCTTCTCCCCTCCCCTGGCAGAAGATGCAGGCTGCAGGCACAGGCACCCGTGCAGAGTTGAACACAGCCAGTGCCCAGCTGGCTGGTGCCCAGCATTCCTTGTTATTCCTGAAGGACCAAGGGGTGGATGGTCAGCAGTCAGCACCATGCAGCACCACACAGCAGGTTTGGATTTTGCCTTACCACACAGAATTCTCCCAAGAAAGCTGTCCTGGGTTTGTGTGTGCAGAGAGGGCCATGTGCAGGTGCTGGCTGCTCAGGGAATGGCAAGGGGCCCTGGAAAGGAAGAGGAGGAGGTTTGCCAAGTGCAAGGGTTTATTCATCTTGCTGTGGAGCCCCAGATGTGCCAGAAGCACATGGGGATGGGTGGGGAGTGTGGGAGAGCTCATTTCTCTGTGGCAGGGCTGTGTGCACCCACCCCAGCTCTGTGCCCAGGTACAGGTAAAGGTGTTTGGGGATGTGCCATGTCACAGCTGCTTGTCCCTTCCTTGCAGACATCAACATGGCTGGGGAGCCCAAACCCAACAGACCCAAAGGGCTGAAGAGAGCAGCCTCTGCCTTGTACAGGTAGGTGTTCACCACACTGGGTGAGGTCTCTGGCCTGGTGTTTGCCCTCCAGCATCCCCCAACCACTGCCCTGAGCTCCCTGCTGCCTGCCCACAGCGGCCTGGACACTGCTGCACATCCAGAGCTTCTCCCAAGGGCTCCTTCTCTTGGCAGTACCAGCCTCAAGGTTGCCCAGTGCCTGTGGTGTTGTGGGAGGTTTCCTGGGCATGGTCCCACCTGAGCAGGTGTTGGACCTGGAGAGGGTTGGAGAAGGGTGGGCAGTACCTACTTTAACCACACCAGAGGGGTAGCAAGAGGAGCACCCACCTCCAGCCAGGGAGCAAGAGTGGGCACAGAGGTGCTGCCTGTGGGGGAAAACCAGGGAACAAGGATAATTTAGGGAAAGAGAAGAATGATTGTTGAAGGGAAGAAAGTGGGAAGCCCCTGGGGTAACAAATGGAGTTGAACCAAGGAGTGGCTGGGGGAAATCCCAAGGGAGCCAGTTCTAAGGAACACAACCCAGGGATCAAGGGAACAGGAGGGAGAGGTGGGACATGGAGAGGTCTGTGGCACAGCCCTCAGCTTGAGAGAATTTATCATTATCTCCACAAGAGGTAAAGATTTTCATTTAAGCTCCAGACCCTGGAGTCAGGGGAATATGAGAGAAACTCATTAAGTTCTTGCTTCTGGGTAGAGAAGGGGAAACTTGAAAAGGTGTGTCAGGAGTGCCCTGCAGGTTCAGGAACCCAAAACCAAATAACAAGGTCCCCAAACGTGTTTTCTTTATAAATTGTCATAATTTTGATGCCAGTCTCATGGTGAGGTGACTGAGGTGCTGAGTCAGGAGTTGGAAGGTGTGAGGTTGGGAGGAAAAGACTGAAATCGGTATTGGGGTTATAGGTGGGTGTAGAAAAAGGGGAAACCATGAGAAAATTGGAGATTTTTCCAGAAAAAGAAGAAAAAAGTGGGTGGGGTGAAGAGAACCCTGTGATTCAGACTCAGCCATGTGGTTCTGCACTAGTGTGGTGTGGAATGGCAAATCCTGGTTAGAAAGAGCAGCTCTGGCACAGCCAGACCTCCCAGAGCCCCAGCAGCCTCCCAGCACCCACAGGGCATCCCTGGGTTCCTTCCAGGAGCCTCTGAGCCCAGCTCCCCCTGTGCAGCTTTCAGGCACATTTCTCCTCCCACCCTGGGACCCTTTGGCCTCTCACAGGACGTGGCTCTCTGGATTCCCAGGGGATCCCACTTGAGGGGAAGGAGATGGGAGCAGAGATGACACAAATCCTGCTGTTCAGCTGCACGTGGACTGCTCATGTGGGGCTGGGCCATAACACACATCAGCTCCTTCCATACATCTTGCACTAACGAGCTTTTCATTTACTGCTCAGCCGTGCCTGCAGCACTAATCCCTTCCTCTGGAATGACCAATATTTCAGACTTCCAGACTGCTGAGAGAGATGTTTGCTCCCTCCCACAAATATGGATATGCTAAAATATGGGCCAGAGAACTGCACTGCTCCAAGCTCCAGCAATATTTCATCCCAGACCGGCTGTCAGATTAAAACTTTGCCATCTGGACTGGCAGAACTTACGATATCTCCTGGAAAACAGGGATCCCTGGTTTGCAGCGAGCTGTCGTTACAGCTTCCCAAACCACCATCAATTTTTCTAAATGTTAGACTTCAAAAGTCACAGCACTGTAATTTATAGAAGTGCTGTGTTAAACACAGCAGAGGATTTTTCCAAAGGCTGGGTTTTGCTTTGCCTCACTCCAAGTCTGCATGGGAGGGTTGGGGGAAGGCAAAGCAAGGGGAATTCCATTTTGGACATACAGGAAGCAGCAGGTGTGACATTTTTACCTATCCACCGACCTAGGTGGGTGTCCAGGTGTTTAACAGAAATCTTGGGGATGTAGCCTCCCATCCACCTCCACCCTGGCTCATGCCACCATCAGTTTTCTCAGGTGTCTCCACACAAGGCACCTTCACTTCACACAAAGCTTGCTGCCATCACTGCTCTCTTCCCCTCTTGGATCTCTGGGCCTCCCTCCCTCCCTCTGGCACTTCCCAGAGCATCCCCTTGCACAAGGAAGGTCCCTGGCTGCTCCTGCCTGGCACCCTGGCCACCTCCACAGGTGTGGCTGGGCAGTGAGCTGCTGTGACCGTGTCCTCAGGGAGTCACTCACTGCCTCCTCAGATTTGCCTTCTGGCAACTTTTTTTTTTTTTCCTGCACAGCAGATGTCTGGACAGGATTTTCTGGGGCATTTGGGGCCACGTTCAGGTTGGTGCCAGCACTCCCACCTTGCTGTCAGCTGGCTGGGAAGGGAAGGCAGCTCTGCCAGTGCCACTCTGGGCTTTTGGAGGCACAAATCTCTGTCCTGCCCTGCAGAGCTGGGGCTAGAGCTGCTCCATGGCCAAAGGGACAGAGAGGACAAACCGAGCAAGAGCTGCTGGGTGGTCCAGGAGGGACAGACTGCTGCTGGCTGACTGTCACAGCCAGTGAACACTGGCATCCATCCCCTGCTACACTCAAGGCTGGTGTCAACCCATCCCCAAACACCCCTCCCAGGCCCTGGTGCTGGAGCAGTGACATCCCAGTGCCAAATCCACATGGACGGGACTCAGAGCAGCCCCAGGGCAGAGGGGGAGGTGAGCAGTGATTTCCCGGCCTACAGCAGCCCCAGCACTTTGGGAATGCCAGGCTTCATCCCACATTCCTGGATTGGAGTGGGAAAAGGAGGAAGGAGTCTCACACAGGTCCAGAGGATCACTGTTTGATCAATGCCACATTTTCCAAGCAGCTTTCCAGCAGCTATTCCTTTGCCTACAGTAATGCCGTGACAGAAAGGTGGGAGCTGAGCTCACCGTGGCACTCGTGATTAGCAGTAGCAGGCAGTAATTAAAGCACAGATGCTCAAATGCACATTTGCTGTTCAGGTCCAGGCTCAGAAGTGGCCCCACAAATGCAATGGGAGGCAGCACATGGAAACAGTCACCCCTCAGTTAGGAACAATTGCATTTTGAACCTGAGGCATTAGAAATATTTGACTGCTGAAGTCCAACAAAGCCGAGGCAATGCATCAGGAGGTGGAAGCATGGCCTTCCTTGAAGCCTTCCTGCTTTCCAGCCTTTCACTCTGGTTGTCCCTGCTTTGTTCTGAAAGGCTGCAGTGTCACCAGCTGACTGAAAAACAGCAAAAACATTCTGTACAAAGACAAGAGCTGCCAGGTCACTGAGGAATGATCCCTCAGTCTCAAGATGGTTTATCCTATGAGGAGTGAATTTTCAGGATAAATCACCCATGCTAAGGCACTCCCTTTTACCAGCTTTTTTTCCTGGAGTCCTTCTGGAAGACCTGCCATGTGCACAAAGCTTGATTCCAGGGATGCTGCTGAAACCATCCAGCCCCTGCCTCCCTGGCATCATCTGTTAAGCCCTGAGTGGCTGGTGAGTCACAGCAGGGTCATACAGTCACAGACTGCCCCAAATCCCTCCTTCCAACCCCCTGCCTTCCTGCAGGGCTGCCCTGTGGTCAGCAGGAATCAAAGCAGCACTGCAGAGGCTGGGTTCATGTTTTGGGAGGTCAGAACCAGCTCCTTGGAATAATTATGCCCCTAATCGCTTTTGAAAGGGTGGAAGTGACTCCAATCCCATAAAGGTTCGGGGCCAGGGCAGGAGAACCCCTCACCACTGGGCTTTGCACCTACAGATGCTCTGGGGCCCCTGCCCTCCAGTCCAGGCATGGTGTGACCCCCCTCACTGCCTCTGGGAATGCAAAACAGCCAGGAGTGATTCCCAAGAAAATACAGGGCGGCCCAGCTTTGCTCCCACATTCCCTGGGGAAATAGGGAATAGCAGAGTGCAGTAACATTGACAGGGTTCATTGGCCACTTCATCCAGCAGATTGACTCATCTGGGAAGAGCCTTAGGGCTTTTGGGCATCTCCATCCTTCTCCAGCTCTTCTCCAACCTTCTCCAGGTGGGATCTGCAGATATTTCAGGCTGAGCTTCATCCTATTGATGCTGGAGCCAAGCCCAGGAGCAGGGCAGAGCTGCCCTAATGCTTCAGGGCATTGCCGGAGTCAGTGCTGGAGATGGAGGTGCCCACCCCATTCAGGGCCCCATTCCTGTTCCCAGGTGCCAGGCTTTGCCCAGGACAGTGCTGGCAGCAGCAGGGCAGGCTGTGTGCTGGGGCTGTAGCTGCAGCTCCTCTCCATCCCCACAGGCCCATGGAGCTGCCCATGCACTAATCCCACAGCTCTGTCCTTGCACTGATCCCACAGCTCTGCTTTTCAATGATCCCACAGCTGTGTCCATGCCCTGATCCCACAGCTGTGCCCATGCACTGGTCCCACAGCTCTGTCCCTGTGTTTATCTCACAGCTGTGCCCATGCACTGACCCTACAGCTCTGCCCATGCACTGATCCCACAGCTCTGTCCATGCCCTGATCCCACAGCTCTGCCCATGTGCTGATCTCACAGCTGTGCCAGGGAGCAAAGGCTTGGAGAAGCCAGCTCAGACCAGGAGTGTGAATTGGGGTCAGGAGAAAGGAATTTCAGCATCTCAGAATTTTGCCAGACACCCCCAAGTTTGGTGTTGTTTATGAACAAAAGCTCCAAAGCTGCCTCTTGGGCTCTAAGCCCTGGGAACTTCCCAGCAAGAGCAACTCCTCATGGAGGAGTTTGTTCTGTGTTGAAGGCTCTGCTTTATCTCACTCAGAGCCCTGGGGCACAGGGAGATACCACAGTCTCCTCTTGCCTGGGACTGGGAACAACACTGGCTCTGCTGGAGAGAGGCAGAAACACTTCACCAGAGCCTGTCAGGATTGAAAATATTGCAAAATTACAGTAATTTCATTTGAGTTGCATCTAAGGAGGGGGAAATATTGCAGAGGGAGAGTCTGACAGCGTAGAAGCATCTTACTTCGATTTTCCTTTCAAATGGCTTCCTATTTCGATGGTATTTTGTATTTATTGGATTCAAACAGACCTGGAGTCAAATATCCTCAGTGATCCAAGTGAATTGGCAGGCTGAGGGGAGCTATTTTCTTGGAGAGTTTTTATATCTCCAGGTTTCACTCCAGGTTAGAAAAAAAATCCAGTAACCCATCACAAAAAGCTCCATGGAAGTGCCTCGTTCCATGCTCTCCTCCCCTCAGCCCCACAAAGAGCAGCCCTGGGAGGAGCTGCCTTTCCTTGCAATCCAGAAGAGGGAATAAATAAACACAGACCATGCAGTGGTTGGGACAGAGGCTGTGGGATATTCGTGTCTCCTCTGAGCCCAGCAAGGAATGTTGGCTACAACTTGGCTCAGAAGGGAGGGCACCTGAAAAGAATCTGGAATTCAACTTTTCCACCATACAGTGGAATCTGGGAGGTTGTGGTGATTACACCTTCATAGTCACATCTCCCCAGCAGTCTCCTTGCTCAGCAGTGAGACCCTGCACTGCCCATCCATCCTCAGCCAGCTGGGAATGCCACAGGCAGCAGCTGCTCAGGGATAAAGCCCAGATCATGGAATATCCTCACTGAAGTCCCTATGGCAGAGCATGACTGGGCAGGAGGTGCTCAAGCCACCTCCTTGTCCTTAACCCAGGCACCAATTCCTTTGCCCCACAGCAGCTCTGGTGTCTCCAGCCATCCACAGGTGCTCAGATATCCCCTAGGCAGAGGCTGGATCATCTGGGGAACCCAAGAAGTGTGGAAAAATCATCTTTTGGAAGCTAGCTAGTTACTGAAACTGAGCACTGGCTGGGAAGCTCAGTGCCAGAACAGGCAGGACAGACCTCATGGGTCCAGCCTGGGATTCCAGGCTTCCCACCAGCCATCCCAGTCAGCCAAACATTGTTCTTGCCACTTGTCACATACAAGGACACCAAATGAACTCCCGGCTACACATGTGGGTGGTCATCATTCCCTGTCACAGCTCCTGCTGGCTAAGCCCTTCCCTGACCCCCAGCAATCTCATTCTTTTCATCCACTTGGAGGAGGCAGGACAGACTTTGCTTTCTGGAGCTGCACTAATTCTGTCTGTTCAGAGCAGAGAGGAGACCACGAGTGTCATGTCTGACTTAGGCAGTGTCAATTGAGTCCAGCACACCAGGGGAAGGGGGCTGTGTTCAGCTGGGGCTCCCAGTGTGTGGGGTCAAACCAGGTGGTTGTGCTGTCTTGTGAAAAACAGCTGCAGCAAGGGGGAGAGTGTTACTGGGTGTCCTGGGAGTGGGGAATGCTCCTACTTTGGGTAAAAATGCAGCTCAAGCTTAAGAAAATAGGACGTGGTCATTGTCTGGCTGGGGGGAGAGAGGTTTTAATCAGTAAATAACCCCATAAATATCTCCTTTGTCCCAGCTTTTCTCCACACACACCTTGCTCCCCCTTGAGATAAGCAGGTTAACACCCCTCAGCCAACATCACCTCCCAGAGCCTTCATCCCCCCACTCTTCCTCGTGGGCCCAGCCCCGCTCCCTGCAGGAGAGTCCCTCAGGAAGGAGCTCACTTTATTTATCCTATTTATCCTTGATGTCCTGGGCTGCTGAGCAGGCAGTGAGGGAGCAGTGACCATGAATTACCAGCACTAATTAACCCCTGACTGTCTCTGCAGTGGCTACGACTTTGACTATGACTATTACAGGGACGACTTCTACGACAGGTGAGACACCAGCCCGAGGGGCTCTGTGGGGCGGGTGAGGGGTGAGGGTGCCGGGCTCCAGCCCAGCCTGAGGGAAGGCTGCGGGGGCTCAGCCTGGGCTGCCCTGCCCTGCCCTGCCCTGCTCTCCCCTCAGGATCTTCGAGTACCGGGGCCGGGTGTCGCCGGTGCCGCGGGTTGTGCCGGTGAAGCGGCCGCGCGTCACCATACCCCTGGTGCGGCGCGTCAAGGCCTCGCTGCCCGTCAAGCTGTTCGCCAGGTCGGCCGCCATCGCCAACAGCTCGGCCAAGATCAAGTGTGAGTATGGGCCAGGGCTGGGCAGCACGGCGGCCTCCCTGTGAAAAACGACATTTGCTTTCCTGGTAACATTTACAAGGTTTAATAAGAGACAAACAATAAAGCAAAAGGTAATACGGCCGGGTGCTTGGCATTCATCAGCCAAGAGCACCCCTGCTGTTTTGGAGACACCCCTTAAATTTATCAGCCCATTGCATATTCGTAGACCACTCATGCATATTCAAACTCTTCTACAAACTATTTTCTGTATTTGTCCTGTGTGACTTTGTGATGTTGAATTGTATCCCCATTCATCTGTTCAGCCCAGAAATAAGTTTTGTACCTTTAAGGTTGGATTTGAGAGTGAAGTGGGGGAAGGAGAAGCAGTGGGATGTCTGAGGTGGTTGTTTTCAAAACACAGAGGAGTTTCATCACTTGTCTCCTGGACTGTGTCGCTGTGGTGGACAGCAGGAGAGAGCCCTCCTTTGCTTTTAGTAGTTTTTGACTATCCACTGCTTCTCCTTCCTCCCTTCACTCTCAAATCCATCCTTAAAGGTACAAAATCTGTTTCTGGGCTGAACAAA
>PYHW01009629.1:1895216-1912364 GCA_013186435.1 Turdus rufiventris
AATTCCCATATCTTTGCCTGAGAGCCCCTTGATTTCAAAATTATAATAATTTGGAGGGAGGGGGTTTACATTCTCCGTTTCAAAGAGAGGCTCCTGCCTTTCTCAGCAGACGCCTGTCCTCCAAACTAAAACAGCAACTTTGTCCATATATAAGTCGCACCTGATTATAAGCCGCACTTAGGATTTGGACCAAAAATTTTAGTCAAAATGGTGCAGCTTATAATCGTGAAATTACTGTACTGCAGCTGTAACAGGACTGTCCTTTGGGGAATTTGTGAGGACCAGTTCTGGGTCTGTCACAGTGGTCATATCCTCCCTGCATTGTCTTCTTGCTCCCTGAAGGAGGTTCAATTGCCTCTTCTCAATAAAGTTTTGCATGTGAAAGTGTGGTCAGGAACCCCACAGGCTCTTGGTGGAGCCTCCAGCAGGAGAACACCCCAAGCCTTGGATGGACTCAGGCACACTAGGAGTGCTCTGCCTGCCCTGGACAGAGGGCACAGGTCAGGCTGGACACCCTGCACTGGCCCAGCAAGAAAACACCATGTTCAGCACCTCAGGTTTCCTCCCAGGCAGGGGGATTGCTGCTGGCCCAGGCACAGGGGTGCAGAGCCCCCAGCACTCCATGGGTTTGCTCAGAGCTTCCTCCTGCTGGGTGAGCCTGAGCCAGGTGGGGTGAGGAGAGCAGTCTGGCAGCTCAGCCAGGACATCCCCTCTGGGCTGCACCCTGTGCTCCAGCTCAGCCCCTCCCTTTGTCCTCAAGGCCAAGGCATCCCTGGTGCTGCTTTGGGCCAGGTCAGGAGTCACCTCTGTGCCCACAGCATCTCCAGAGGGGTTCCAGGCCCAGCACACTCCACTTCAATCCAGGGATGTCCTTGGCCAGGGGAAGGATTTAAATAAAGGCCACCTCCCTCATCCAGGACAAAGAGTAGAGGGATACAATGTGCTTCAGCACATGGTTTAAATGAATTTTAGGGAAGTGGAGAAGGTCTGGAATTAAAACCAAACTGCACGTGTGGAATATTCACAGGCAGCCCCAAGCAAGCACTTTCCCCATCAACAGACAAACCTCACCAGCCAGACCTGGAGCCCAAATCGTATTAGGAGAACCAGAGGGCTCTCTGCACAGCTCCTTCAGAAGAACAGAGAAAGCAACCACTCCTCCCTCTCTTGTCCCAGAGTGTCAGGGAGGGTGGGGACAAGGCAACAAAGAAAAATATTTTAAGCTTCATTTCAGATGAGCTCACATTTCTCAGAACTTACTTTTTTCACAGCCTTGGTGGAAAAAAAGGCAATTTTGGTGCTGAACAGAAACAGCACAAGGCGTGCAGCAGGTTCTGAGGGCCATGAGCAGAACACAGACATTTCAGTCCACAAAACAAAAAATGTACAGTAATTTCATGACCATAAGGCGCACTGGACTATAAGGCACACTTTTTTTTGCAGCGAAGATCAGTGCCGCGTGCAACAAAGTAACTGGCAGGTGCTCAAATTGGAAACATTTTTCAAAGACTGGTGTAGCTTTTAAACGCAGCCCCAAGCGTCCTCCCCGTGAACGGGGCCCGGCACTCCTGCTCATCCCCCGGCCGGCGAGGCGGGGCTCGCCGCGGCTGCGGCTGCCGCGGTTCGAGGTGGCCACGGCTCACACCTTGGGCTTGCTGCAGTTCAGGGTGGCTCGGGACTGTCCATGGCTTGGGGTGGCGCAGCGCTGTCCGCTTCCTCTCTCCCTGTGCAGCTGCTGCAGGCCGGAGGCTGGCCACTCCTGCCCCCCCTTGCAGCTCGGTTCAGGGCTCACAGATTGGCGTAGCCTTTAAACGCAGCCCCAGGTGTCCTCCCTGTGCCGCGGGCCCTGGCACTCCCGCCCGCGTCCGGCACCAGCTGGCGCAGCTCGCAGCTCCTAGCTACCACCGCGCAGCTGCAGGTCCCAGCTTCCCCTGCCTAGCGGCCGCAGCTGCCACATGCCCAGGTACTCCCACCCGGCTCTGGCTGGCACAGCTCGGCTTGCGGCTCGGCCGCCACGGCCACTGGCGGCTCCATCCCCCCTCACCTAGGCTGTGGCTGCCAGCGGCTCCTTCCCCCCTCACCCGGGCTGCGGCTGCCAGCTTCTTCTTCCCCCCGCGCCGGGGCTGGAGCCGGCAGCAGCTCCCTCCCTCCCTGCGCAGCTCCTGCCGGCTGCGGCCGCCCGCTCCCGCCGCCCTCTCACAACTTGGTGTTCCCGCGGCACCACTCCCTCATTGCAGCTCACACTTCCAGGTTGGCAAATTTCGCAACTTTGTCCATTATATAAGGCGCACCGGACTATAAGGCGCACTTCCGGGTTCGGGGAAAAATTTTAGTCAAAAGGGTGYGCCTTATAGTTGTGAAATTACTGTAACTGAAAATTTTTTATTTGCCTTCTGGGCCTTATTTTCAAAATGCATCACATCTAGATTTCCTCCCTGTAATAAAGCACCTGGCACTGGYGACAATCAGGGTACAAACTGCTTTGCCATCAGTCCCACAGTCCTGCTCCCCTCCAGTGTAGTGTCTCACATTGATGAAATGCACCAAACTCATGGGAAAATTACCCAAAGCAGGGCTGGAAGAAGAAACAACAGATTTTAAAAGGGATTTGCTTTACTACAGAATGTAGAATTAAAAAAGCTGCTTCTGTTAGAAAAATCAGTACTTCTGTGAGTCCAGAGACCACAGTGGGAGATGCAATGGGCTGAAGAGGGAGGGAGGGATGGAGATACCACCTATAGCTGTGGGTACTGGGCAGAAAAATGCTCCCCAGCACAGAGGTAATGTGGTGACTGCTTTATTCCAGAATTCTGCAGGTGTCTGCAATGTGCAAAAAGAAAAAAGAATGAACAGCAAGCTCAGGCAGCAAGGAATGAGCCTGTCCTTACAGACAAGTGCAGAGGAAGCAAAGTAATTTTCTTCCTGTGAGGAAAGTCCAATTCCTGGGGTCTGTTGGGCAGCAACACATTTCCAGGGCCAGCAGGAATTGCTCCTTCTGTATAAAGAACTGCTCCCTTGGGCTTGGGACAGACTGACAGCCATTCTGTATCAAGGATATGTAAGAGTGTAGAGGGTCATGCTGTGGTACCTCTGTGAATGGTGATGTAGAGCTTATCTATATCCATGTATGGTGAAACACCTACAGGAAAAGCAGTCTTCAGGCTTCTTCTAAAATCTAAAAACTGGCTAAATGACCTTTGATGGCACTGCCCTATCTTCATCACTGAAACAGATAAATTAATGAAAGAGCTAAAATAAAGACTAAAAAAAGCTAAAATAATGAAAGAGCTGCAAACACCAAGCTTCTTAGCCCAGGGATTGAAGCCAGGTGAGGTCCCTTCAAAGTAAAGGCTTGGTGTCTTAAGGATCAGCACCAGCCCCTGAATTTTAGGAGGAAGATATTGCCATGAAACATCTTCCCAAAAGCCTTTTTCCTCCTCCTGTCACAAGATCATGTAAGCAACTGATCAGATCAGAACAACCTTTCTGCTCCCTCAGCTTCCTGCATTTGGGGGAAAGGACACATGGAATTGTGTTCCTTTCTCTGCCATAGGATTTGACTGTTCACACAAAATCCTCTCGGCTATTAACCCACACTGGAGCCAGTTGAGTGTTCCCAAGGTGGACAAAGCCCTGAAACCAGAGCAAGCTGTGAACTGCCAAATGTCCCTACAAGTGCAGAGAGCAGAATGAGGGGCAGGGCCAGGCAGGTCCAGCCTAACCCTGGCTGCTCCCATGGACACTGAGGGAATCCAACCCTCTGCAGCCTCCAGGACAGGCTTGTCCTGATCCCCCTATGACCTGGGTCCTCTGCTGCCTTGGCATCAAGGCACTGACCTTCACTACAGCAGGAACAACTCAGAAAATCCAGTAATTCTTTCAGGAACTGGAGAAGCTTTGCAGTTTGCTCTCCAGCCAGAGTGAACTTGAACTGCTAAATTCTTGTGCAGCTACAGATTTCTGTTCAATGTCTGCATTCAAATCCTTCTCAAAGCATGGCTCTCACCTTCTTGGATACTATTCCAGTAATCTGGAATAAACCTCTAGGGGAAAACTGAGCACAGGGCAGAACAGAGAGCTGGAAAAATGTTATGTAGAAGATGAACAGATAAATTCTAATGATTCTCAGCTGTCAGCATCACACTCAACGTCCCATTTTCTTGATTTTCAGGAACTTCCTGCTGTTTCTATTCTTGCATTTTGCTCCAGCTCCCAGCCACCACCACAGGTCCTTTCATCTGATTAAAGCTCAGCACCCCCTGCAGTTTGTGACAAACCCTGTCCAGGGGGCAGGAGCTTTGAAAATCTGTTTTCCTCACCTTGCTGACAACCCCAGGTGCCCCAGTCTCCCTGAGAAGCTGCCCCAAACCTGGGATCTCAGAGTGTGGGGGCCACACCTGAAGGACACACTACACAATATCACAGTCCTGGGACCAAGCAGAAACTGCCAGCTCTCCATGCAGCTATTTCAGAAATGCTCCTTCTTTACACCAGCTGTGGTTACAAAATATGATTAAACTCATGCCCTGGCCAGAAGCTCCCAGCAATGGAGTTTATTCTCACTGATTTTCATAGCAGCCACCAGTGACTTCAGCAGAACAGAAGCACACGAGCCCCAGGGCAGCTGATCCCACTGGACTTGTGCTCAGTTAGGGAATGAGATGTTCCCATTTCCCTGGTTACTTCAGGGATGTGAGCAAGGTCCCCAACTCTTTGAGCAGCAAGCCCCTGAGAGTGGAGACAAAAGCACATCGTGCCAGAAGTGGGGATAAAGAGATTATTCTTCATCAGTAAATCTCAGGCTCACTGACCACAACGGCAAGTTCTCCCAGCACTTCCAGGGACAAGTCTCAGATGATTTTCTCTTCAATGTTCTGGGCTGGAAGACGTTTCACTTTCACAGCTGGGAAGGAACAGCCCTGCATTGCTCAGATGACTTGGATCAGGTGCAGAACTGGGCACGACAAAATCCATGGAGGAACAACCCAGCTGTCGGTCACACAGGGACATTCAGTACCTAAAATCTGGCTCCCAGATGTCCACACAGCCAATTTTCAGCTCAGAGAGAAGAAAACATGGACAAAATCAGCTCTGCCTCCAAAAAGGTATCTCACACAGATCAGGGCAACCACAGCTTCCCCTCTGTTAAGAACTCCATTCCTAAGCTGCTTTCTCACAGCCAGCTCAAGTAAAACTTTGCCTCTGAACACAACTGCACTTCAAACTCACATCAGCCTCACAAGCAGCATGAGGCATTTGTGTTCATACAACATTATTTGAATGTACTCTAGAAGTTTTTCCTAAAAAGAATAAACCCCAACTGCTATCTGCTCTCAGACTGACTTTTCCTGCATTAGTGAGGTTATTGCACAGCAGGATGAGCCTACAGCTCAACATGCTGCACTCAAGTACCAGTCATTAAAAGACTTTGGGGTTTCATGCACAAACCTCAAAGCACATCTACAAAATACATCTATGAAACTCTCCTGCAAGCCAGAGCTCACAGAACAATGAGTTATTCCTTTATTAACTCGGATCTTTGTGATCCAGTTTCACTAAATCAAACTTTGCATTTAAAGCACTGAAATAGAGCACCAGCTCAAGGCCACACTGTATTTTTAAAAGTATGTTAAAGGTATTTGAGCCAAGGAAAAAGAAGCATTTAAAAACAAAGTATCTTTGCTTTTCAGCTATTTCAGGGTGTCCCCCAGCAAGTCACCAAAACAAAAAAGCAACTCCACTTCTCCAAAGTTTTACTCCCAACAGGAGACTCTTAGCTAGAGGAAGAAACAAGAATACAACAATAATGTTACAAGAGGCACTGATCCTGGCTTTATTCACTTTAAGATACATCCAACATTATTATAGCTCACTTGAAATTCAAAATGCTTTCAAGAAACCAACCATAAAACCTTACAGCACTGTCAGTTTTCAAATAGCAAGTGAGTGACTCTCCAGCAATACTGTGCTCTGTGTTAACATACAAAGGTTAAAACTTAGTAGAAACCCTTCAAGTTGTGGTGTTTGCTGTATTGCCTTCAGAAGGACCAGCTCCCCTGGGGAGGAGGCTGCTCCCCTGACCTGCAGGGGTGGTGGTCCTGGGCCCTGAGCTGCTGCACCTTTCCTCCCCCTGGGACATTTTGGCAATCAAGTGACAACTGTCCCCACTTCTGCAACCCAGGGGGGACCTTGACTCCCCCTCTGCATCTTTGTATCCCCAGCTGGAACAACTGCTACACAAAACCCAGCCAGGACAGCACTGGGTGGCCCCTCCAGATCACTGACAATGCCAGCTGAGGAAAGGCATGGGAAGATCCTGAAGCATAAAGTGTTAAATTGGAACCCAAATTACTTGGCAGTATTGCCTGCAAATTCAAGATTCATAGAAGACTGTGTTGCAGCCACCATACAATGACACGCAGACCTACTATTTTTTGTTTTGTTTTTTGCTGCATTTAGATTCTTTTTAAAGTGATGAAGAGTGCAGGAGTTCAGAAATATAAACGTTCCTCTATTAGAAGTTGCAAAATTTAGTACTATGACACTATGAAAACTTACAGTCCAGTTTATTGATTCTGTGTTAAGATTCAGCACCAATCTGGTGTCTGAACTCTCTCAGAGCTATTTTTGCCTAATTAAGCAGTACCAGCATGTGCTGACCCCCCTGTCTGTGAACCAGCAGGAGTAGGGCTCATGTTGGCCTGTCAGCCCTGGGACTCTGTGACTGGTTTCTGCGTTTCATGACAGCATAACTAAAATAGCCTGTTATGTAAAAGCAAAATAACCTTTATCTAAAAACTTCATTCTGGGTCTTGGACAGAGCTCAGTGACATGATCTGCAGAACAACACACCAACCATTCCCGCCAGTGTTTGAAGAAAAAACTGAAGGAAAAATGCAAATCCAAGACACTCACTGTTATAGTATCTTTAATTTATCTTGTGTTTTACAGAAGTCTGAACGGATTAAAAAGCACCTCCTTTCCCACCACGCTCCTTACAGTTGGTAAAATATATTCAATGAGCAAATGTACGTGAACAGCTTGAGGATCTGCATCTTGCAAGGATTTCACAGACCAATCAATCAAAAGCCAAATTTCTTGTTGTTTTTACAACCTTGCTTTAATACAATGGTACAATCCACTCCGATTGCAACCCTGTCCAGTCCCATCTCCCCAGAACACTTTGCCAACTCCAGTGTTGATTAGCAAACCTAGTTAGCTTTGGCACGGAGCTGTGCTCTCTTGCCTGTGACAGCCTGGAAGCCGGTTTTGATGCTGGCCACGGAGCAGCGGGAGTGGCAGGTCTCGCACTGCAGGAAGTATAACCTGGTGTCCTTCTGCAGGATGGTGTCGGGGGAGCGGCACGTGTGACAGGTCACGTACTCCTCTGCAGGAAGAACGTGCAGTTAGCCCTGCTGCTGCACAGCTCAATGGAAAAGCAGCTCCAACACACCCACCAGCTCAGAGGGGCTGATAGGGAAAACCTAAAAATCGACCCTAGTTAATGAAGAGATTTGTGTAGTACATTATGCACTGACACTGGTTTGAAGTTAACAATCAGTACAGACTTCCCACTGGTGTGCCCTGAGCTCCTCTGCTGAGGCAGCACTGCCAGGTGTCAGCAGCTCTGCTACTGACACAGCACTAAAACGGGATTTGTGACACATCATCTGAGTCCTCTCACCAGCTGTGGCACACAAACACTGCATCTGTCAATTCATGGATAAAACAGATTGCAAAATTAATGACTGCTGTTGTTTTCCACAGTCCTCATCACAGCCAAGGTAGGGAGCTCAGATGAAAACAAGCAGATCTCAAATGCTCTGCTTTCCCTGGCATGTCTTAGTGCATGACAGAGTACAGCCCATGGTCTAACAACAGCAGGACCACCTGTATTTGCATTATTCCATGCTAAAGGAAAGTCGTGGCTCCTCAGCCTCCTCCATGGTGGGCACACACCTGGGCCATGAGGAGCCCCTGAGCAGCACAAGGGGCCTGAGAGAAATCTGCAGAGGGAAAGGGAGTTCTACTTACTGATATATCTTCTCAAGACATTTTCTATCTGTTTTTGCTGGAATCTTCCTTTGATTACCAGTTGGTTGTTACCATCTATCGAACCACTAAATGAAAAGAAAAAAATTAATTATTTGATTTGCAGGTGTGAAGCATTAAAACAAATCAGGAACAAGAAGCAAGATAAGGATAGGTTCTTCAAGAAGAGCATAGCCGCAATTGTTTTGCAGGGAAAAAAATGCGAAATTCAGAGGTACTTAGAACTACTTCCTACAGAAAGTTTTGCCCAGACACCACCCTCACCTGCCTGTCCATTCCCTTGGACTTTCCCTCTGTACCTCCTCATTAAAATGTTCTCTCCTCAATCACCCAGCACAGCACTGAAGTGCAGGGAACAAAAGCCTCATGTTCCAGCACATCTATACAGATCTAACCTCAAAAATGTTGTATTTAACCAATACCACACACCCCAGCAGCCTTACCTTGTACCCAATTCTGCCAACAAAAATGCCAGGAGATGTTTTGGCTGACGATGTAATCTAAAAATAAATAAGGAAATGTTTAATCTTCCCCCTTCAGAGAAATTTGGTATTTACACAGGACTGGAAGGGTAAATCCAGCTTAGTTTCAAAGGGAGCAGTGCCAGGGGTCTGCACCAAAGAACACACATACAATTAATGACACAAGAAACATGAACAATCCACACAAAAAAACCCCTCCCACTATGCTCAACTCAAAATTACAGTAAGTAGTGAAAAAAAGTTTTCCATTACAGATTTTTCATTCTTAGTGTCCCATCCCCCTAAAAAACCATTAAAAGCTCCCCTTAGTGCACAACCCAGATCCTCAGCAGGGTTTCACCAGGCCTGTTTTCTGGCACGCTTCTGATACCCATCAGACCTGCATTCCCAGGAGTGCTCACAAAGAACAGAGCTGCCTTCACAAGACATAACTGAGACATAGATATCACTGCAGGAAACAACGGGAAAACACTACTGGAGTCCAGATCATTTACCAAGAGAACAGTATTTGTAGTTAGCTCAAATTAGAAACAACTTTTTCCACTCTTCTCCTCAAGGCTTGCACATAAATGTCACTGGTGACCCAACTTGATAGAAGCCAATGAACTCAGCAAGTTTCAGCCCATGTACCATTTTTGTAATTTAAGTATAGAATTAGAAATTATCTCAATAAATCATGTTCAGAAATATCTTCTCCCAGAGAAATGTAATGAGCTCTCTGACTGTAATAGCTTCCACTCCTGATTTGCCACAGTCACTTGCCAGAAAACTCTGCCTTCAACACAGGAGCACAGAGCAGTGCATCCATCTGCTATTCCTGGGAAATCCAAGGGGGAAACTTACAATTTGCAGATATCTGTGAAGTTGACAAAAGACGTTTTCTTGGTCCCTACTCTCACAACCTGCGGGGGCTTCATGACAAATTTCCGCTTCTCTCCAGCCACCATGTCCGGGTTCTTTTCCCGCATTATGTTAAAAACTCTATTGAGCAACTGCAAAAGAAGGGATTCACACTCACGTGAGCACTTCCCATTTCTCAAAGAGCCTCACCTCTAAAAGCTACCTTGAAACAGCATTCACAGTGAATATCAGACTACCTCTGCCTAAGAGCATTTCCCCACCTGCCTCAGAACACACTTAAAATGTTCTGATAAATTCAAAATCCCAACACTGCTCCCCCAAGGGTTTGCTCTGCCCATGGCAGAGTTGTTTGAACTACAACCAATGTGAAAATTACTGTGATAGAAGACACAACTTGTTAGCTTCTGCTCAAGAGCTTTTGACTACAAGCCCTTCACTTTAAGTTAGAAATAGGAAAAAAAAACATAAGGCTCTACTGATGCAGATGAACACAGGAACGATGTTTTAAAAGTCTCTGGAACATTACCTCATCATATGTGTAGTCCCTTTCTGAGCCTGCCCACGCAGGTCCTGACTGAAGGCTAAAAGATATTCCATCATCTTTTTTGCTATCTTCATCCTCAAATGCTGTAAAGAAAGTTTTTGGGGATTCATTCAGAAACATTCTTTAACCTCATGCTTACATTATTTCTAAAAGGTACACAGGAGAAAATTCCACTAAGATGTAGACTCAAGTCTTCTCTGTTTGTCAGCAAGGGACACCAGCACTCATGGGAAATTTATGCAGTGCTTTTATAGAACATTTTTCTGATGAATTTTGGAACAAAAAAGGCATTTGAACATAACTTATTCACATACAATTCACTTTCAACATCTCACGGAGTTAGATTATACTTCTACCTTCATCCTTCTCCATTATCTCATCTTCATCTGGAAACTTCACATTCTTCTTTTTCTTCTTTTTATTGCCCAGCATGATATCAAGGTCATCTTCAGGTTCCACTGTCTCTGGTACATCTCCTTCAATTTTCAATTCCTGCAAAGAAGTAAGACTGTAGTTTATCCAGTGTTAACCACAGCATCAGAAATAGCACCAGCTGCACACTATAGAGGTGAGTATTGCTGACATCCACCACACCCCCGAAACCCAAGAGGCAAGAATGGAATTCCAGCATGCTGCAGAAAGAGCCCTGCATCCTGCACTACTGCCATGAGCAGGGCCAGATTTGCACCTTCTGACTTAACTTCTGGCTAGCCGGGAACAAGGTCAGGCTGCACTCAAAGGCAGCAACCATCTGAGGACAGGGGGAACAAAACACCCCTCATGGTGGCAGTCAGGGAAAGCAAAGCTGTGCTACTCTAATTTGTTATCTCAATTCTGCACACTGAAAGAACACAGAGCAAGTATTTTGTCTTCTGAGGCAGATTAGAGGAACATTTTCTTCCCCAAAAGGCAGAATCTGAAGAGAAGATTTATGTATAGCATAACATTTCTCTGTCCTCTTGCTCTCTGGGCTTGCCAGTTACACTGACATGTGATACAAAAACACTACTTGGAATAAAACTTGAGAAGAGTAAAAATATCTTGTACACCTTCTGGAACACAGCACAGTAGCCAATCCTTTTTAAGGAAAACACCAGAGTGAAAACAGATTTCTTGGCAGATATGTGCACTTTATTTGAAGTGCTGGCCTTTAGAGGACTCTTCTGTGTGTGTCTTCTGACATCCAGTTACCTCTCTAACCCCAGAAGACAATTAACCCTGAGGTTAATCAGTCCTCCCTACTGACTGGTGAATTATTTGCTCTTTGTGCAGAGCAGGCAGGTTTTTCCACTTCTGGACAAAAAGCCCAGGCAACATGTTCATCAAAAAAACCAAGAAAGATATGTAAAGTTTAGTTATGAACTGCACCAAGACAAAATGACAGACTTGAGACAACTCCTGCACGGCCAATCTCAAGAAAATGGAAGCAAGAGTTTTCAGCCATAGTCAAGTTTTGTAAACAAACCTTTACACCTTCTTCTGCTTCATCTATATCAAATATCTTTTTTGTTTTTTTCTTCTTTTTCTTTTGATTGAAGAAATTTAAATCATCCAAGTCATCTGTTGTATCTAAAAAGCAAAAACAAAGGATTGCCTAAAGAAATGTAACTGTAGAAACAGTTCAGACATGAAAGTTTTTAATTTACATCCAAGCCTTTAAAACATTAAATAAGACATGAGCAACTATCTGTAACCTCTGTGGATATCCTTCAGGGTTGAAGAGATCATGCCCCTCTACCCCCAAATACTGTTTCAGCTTCTGCGTCTTCTAACGGTGTCTTTTGATTATTTCAATGTTTAGTCTTTGTTTCTGCTGTACAAGATAAATTAGCCACTTTTGTTATTAGAGATGCTTGGGCAAAAAATGAGAAGGAGGAAGTTTCCTTGGTCTGCAGCAGGAGCCAATTTTATCAACAAACTGGATTAAGTTAATGGCGCTCTCTGAATTAGGCAATCTTGAAATTACATTGGCCTCAATATAAAAAGCAAGATTTTGTACACAATCACACACTTCCTGAAAGATTCCAAAGAACACTCTGGTTATCACATTCAGAACTGTACAAAAACTAGAAACTCCTTTCCCCATGTTTCTGTTATTCACTCTGTTGCTTAACTGGTCAAATGAGAAAGAGCCATAATTGTGCAATTACTGCAACAACTGCACATGGAAGATTCAAAACTTTACACCATTTCAGAGAGTCTCTTTTCAGTGCCTTACACAAAGGACTGAGTTAGAAAACTGGAAATTACTTAAGGCCCTGGGAGCTTGGTGATGTCTGTGAACATGATTGCAAGCAGGAGGGCGATGTGCCCTCCAAACAGGCAGCAGAGATTACTCACAAATCTCTGAGCAAACCAAACTCTAGCTTGATACTCTGGGATGCCAAATTCTGGAAACTGGGCTTTGTAGTCTCAAAACAGAGTTCATCTGCATGGATTCACTTTACCTTTCTTCCTGCTGTCTTCTTCATCTGCTTCAACATCTTTGTCTTCTGTTGGCTCTGGTTCAACTTCCTTTGTTTCTGATTGCTGAGTCTCTTCCGTTTGTGTGTCTCCTCCTCCTTCGTCATCCAGCATGAAGGGCTTCTTCTTTTTCTTCTTCTTCTTGCTCATAGTAGGATCGAAAATCATCTGTAAAAGACAAGAGCTCCTTAGCAGCTCAATAATCACCCTCCATTTATTATTTGTAACACTTTTCCCAAACTGCTCCTCGCCTTCAAACTCAACTGTGTCAATTACAAGGGAAAGCTGAGAGTTCACAGCATCTGCTACTGTTCCTGCAGCCCAAGTTTCCTGTCACCTATTTATTAGTGCAGCTGAAAATATGTTAAAGCTGTGACTCTGACAAACTGGCTGACATCTCTATTTTATGACCATTATGGACTCCAATTTTGCAGTAATACAGCACCACTCAACACAGAAGAGAATTTAACCCCACCAAAGCACATAGTCTGATCACATATCACTCTTCCACATTAATTCCCAGATTTATTCAAGGCAAGATTTGCCAACAACTCTCTTGACAAGAACACTCTGGATAAGCAGGAAACCTAGAAGGGGCTGGTGATACAGCAAGAGCTGCATCAGCTCTGAACACTGTGAAATGCCAAAGGTCTCATCCTTCTCCCACCACAGACTGAGAAACTGAACCTCAGACACTGGGTGATTAAAAGCTGTTAACGAGCTCTCTAGCCAGCAAAGTAGCTTAATTCACCTTGTCTGGCTGTGAAGAAGGCACTAACCCCAGACTCACTTTTAACCTACTCATCATCTGCAGACCTGAGGGATTTTTTCCAACACATTAAAGCCTTTTGTTTCACTTCAGACACAAGCTGACATCCCAGCTGTTGGTCAGTTTGTTACACACATCTGCCTGCACTGTCACACCATGGTATTAATTAAATACAACCATTTTAGACACTTTCTCCAAAGTTTCTTATCCACTAATGGAATAATGTTCTCACAGAGCTGTACTTCACCATCACGAACACCCTCACTCAGGAAAGAGACAGCACTTCACCAAGGAGCAGTTCACCTTTTTGCCCAGCTATCCCCTGAAGTCTGGTGTTTTCCCTCTCCCAACAACACAACCTTTCCTTGCACTTCTCATTCTCCTACCTGTGCTGTTCTTGTGATATTTTTCCCATATTCTGAAACATGCCCGTTTCATACAGGTTGTACTAAAGGCATCAAACTGCTCATATGGGTGTCTGAAGCACAATATCCCCAAAGCCTGCCCATTTATGGGGACCACTGAGGCTTTCAAATGCTGAAGTGGGTCTTTAGTTGTACACACTGTGCTAGAATGATCTTCAAAAGAGTTCTGCCAGAGGGCTGCACACCACTATCCAAGGAGTCAGCAGAGGAATCATGCTGCTGCAATGCACAGAAATCACAGCATGTCCAACTGGTTCCACGTCTGCTTCCTCCTGGAGCTCCCCAGGCTGCTGGGACAGCAGGAGAGCTGCCTGCATGGCGCAGTGCACAGCCTCGGGATCAAGCACAAGTGCCTGACTCATTTCCATGAAGATGCTCTGCAAGACTTTGAAGAGGTTTTGATTACCTCATGTGAGACAAACCCAGAATCATGCCTTGATCAGATGTAACAGTTTCTAATGAGCCAGTCCACCCACCCCAAATCACTCTTTTTGTGAAGGAAAAGACATCTGAACCTCCACAAAGGATCTCTTGTGTCTACAGAGACAGTGTCTGCAGCCCAACCACACTGAACTGAACACACCAAGACAACTCCTGGATGCAGGAGAGTGGTTTCCAGCACTAAATCCAGGTGGCCTTGAGCAGGGCCAGCCAGGCTTCTGCACATCCAGCACCCACTCAGAACATGTCACACTCCTCTACCTGAGAGGAAGGAGGCCTAAGCCTCCATTTTGCTCATCACAGGCTTCAACAAGCACTCAGCAGGAACCTTAGGTCACATTTGCTTTAACAAGTCATGACATAAATGAACCAGCCTGATAACCCAGCTGGTCATGTTCTGGCTTTGAGGCAGGTGTTTCCAAACTTTCTTTACTCCTTTTCTCTGCTCAGCACATAGTCTGAACTTCATGATAGCATTTAGTGCTGACAAACTACAAAGCTGCAGGTTTTTTACTGAAGGAACTGCAGCCCCCGGCACAAACACAACAAACTTGGATGCTTTTCCTGTGTGAAAAAAATTATAAATTGCCATCCTGTTTCTGCTCTCAAAGCCAAATTCCCATGTGGTGTTTTCTCCTCTGCAGACCACATGGCTTCTTCTCACATCCATCTCCATATACCTGCTCCTTACTTCAAGTGCCTACACAGACAAAATCCCATCTTAAAAAAAATTACCAAGTGAACAAACAGAAGGGGGAAACAGAATCAAAGTTTCATAGACCAAATGCAACTCAAGATTGAAGCCAGCGATCCTCTGAACTGCTGTGACAGTGGTAAACAGCAGGGATTCCAACAGAAGTTACAAATAAATCCCATTTCCTTAGTCTGAATAAACACAGGCATGTTTAAGAAGCAGACATTACGCCTGCCCTAGACCAAGTAATTTCAGGTATCCTTACACTACCCTGACTTATGCCTAGAGTGAGGGGCAAACTTACTAACACGAAGCAGCACTTAAATTTTCTGTCTGCTCAAAATACAGTACTCTCTTCACAAACTTGCAGGACTCAAAAGAACTTTCAGATCTTCAGTGAGATTATATACTTTCTAGGATTTTTAATAAACAGAACAGAGATTAAAAGACCACTTCCCCTCACAAACTTGGCCTGTGCTGCCCCTGCTGTGCCCTTGCTCTGGGCAGCGCTGAGGGATGTTCCCAACGAGTTTCATTCATACACAGCTCTGAAAACTTTAAGCTACACCTCAACACAATGAAGTTCTTACCATCTGTTCCAGCTTCCAGTGTTAACTGTCTTCAAGTGTCTTCACCCTCCATGACTTCACAGGCTTAAAGAAGTTTCACCAGCTTAACAGCAATATCAAAGTACTTGGCTCCCAGCAACCAGAGACACAGAAGTTCTGAAAGGAACCTGCACTTACTGCACGAGAGCCTGAGGAACAGTGCCAGCTCAACTGTGTTATCTGCCATCATCTTTATTCTCTGTCACTAAAGTAGCCCAGAGGTGGAACTTCACTATGGATCCCAGGAATCACCTCAAATAAATCCACTATGCAAGAAATCCCGTTTTACTGATACAAACTAAATTCAAACCATGAACTGCTCCGTGGCCCTGGGATCACCTGAGTCAGACAGCACCTGATGCAAGCATTCCTGAGTGCAGAAAACAGCCCAGACATGAGACCTGCAGCTCCCACGACACAGGCACAAAAATGCAACGTATTCATTCTAGATGTTAAAGCAGCTGAGTAAGCCAGGCACAGCTACCACTAAAATAAGTTGTAATTACACCAGTTCTCCTTTATGACAGAGAACAAGCCTGTCTCCAAGGCTTGAGTGATCACTTTGCTCTGAAGGAAACAAGCCACACAGGTATTTTAAACAACACCAGACAGAAGATACAAGGCCAGAAGCAGCCATCTCCTAGATCCAACCAGAGCAGCTTCCACGGGCTACACCAGGCTGAGCACCTCACAAATTTTCCCTTTCCCCCACGAGAGCAATGAAAATGAGCCAGTAAAGCTCTAAACACAGGGAATTTACAACTGAAAAATTTCTCAGATACGGATGTATCAAGTTCCCTGGTACTGTGCCTAGACAAACACCACCAGATCTCGGAAAACGTGAAGTTATCATTTGTTCAGATGTTGCTATTCGGCTCTCAAGGTTGAAGGCGAGATACTAAAGCTCCACAAAGCGAGTAGTAACTGCCTAAATGCTGCGTTTCGCTTTAGAGGGCAGAACTCGATGGAGAAGCGGCGGCGAGGCCATCTGCCTCCCTCTCCGGCTTCTCCGTGCCAGGGGCGGCCGCCGGCAGCACACCAGGAGCTCCAGGCGAGCTCCAGGCGAGCTCCAGGCCTTCCCCGGCCTCGCGGCCCGCACACACCCGCGGGCCCGCCGGAGCTCCGGGCGAGGCGCCGGCCCCACGTCCGGCCCGGCCTGCGCCCCCCGCCCGCCACAGCTCCGGCCCCGCGCAGGGCGGAGGCCGCGCTCGCCGCAGGCCTCAGGCCCGGCGCCCACATGGCGGCGGCCCCGGCGCGGCCCCCGGGCGCGGCTCTCCCGCGGGTGGTAGCTGTGGTAGTGGCGGCCGGCGGGTCTCACCTCGTCGCCGGACATGTCTGCGGCGGGGGCCGCGGGCCGGAGGAGCCGGGGTCGGTCGGTGCCGCGGGGTCAGTCCGTGCTCGGCTCTTGCATCAGCGCCGCGCGCCCGCCCCGCCCCACGCCTGCGCGCGCGCGCCCGCCGCGCCGCCTCGCGCGACTTGCGGCGTTCCCGCGCTGCGCACGCGCCGGCAGCGCTGAGGGCAGCGCTGAGGGGCGGAGCGCGGAGGGGAGCGGGGCTGGTGCCGCTTTCGCGCAGTCCCGGGATTTGCAGCACGGAACGGGCTGGAGGGGATCACGGTGCGGCGTCTGGTCTAAACGCCCAGCTCCAGCAGGTCCATCCCAGAGCACATCGTACGGGATTGCGTCCAGACGGTTGTGGAATATCTCCAGTGAGGGAGACTCCACACCCTCCCTGGGCAGCCTGTTCAGTGCTCAGTCACTGCACAGGAAAGAATTTCTTCGTCCTGTCCAGCTGGAACTTCCTGGCCATC
>PYHW01009629.1:1930803-1940823 GCA_013186435.1 Turdus rufiventris
TGAGTCATGCAGTGAGACTTGATGGCCCATTAACTGAAGATATCCCTCAGAGGGAGTTACCAGGGATGAGTCATGGAGGAGATCAAGAACACCACCTCATCTTTTTTTAACAACTTATGAAGATGGTGATAGAATATGTACTTGTGGGTACATCTTACACTGTAACCTCAGACAATGGGAGGGGTGGTAAAGCATTCGAACAGCTGCCCAAGAAAACAGTGGAGGTGTTCAAAAAACATGGATGTGGCACTTGGTGAACAGAGCTGCTGGGTTAGCAGTTGAATTGATGATCTTGGATGCCTTTTCCAGTGGTTCAATAAGATCAAGGAAACACACAATGAAAGGCAGCATGTTGCAAACAGATGTTTTCTTATCTCAGTGATATAGATTGAAAGTCATAGACATGAAATAAAACTGTTCTTAAGAACTGAAGAGGACCCAGAAAAGGGCTAGAGAGTCATAAGATTAATAAGAATATTTGTATTTACCAAGAAGAGGATAGACATTGAGAAGCTGACTGAGAAATTCTGGTCCCTGAGCTGAGCCCTCTCTAGGTGTCAGAGTGAATCTTCTTGGACCTGGTGATAACCCCTGGGCTGGCTGAGTCCCTGGCCTAGGGAGCCCATTTAATGTGTTTGCAAGTTATGTGCCAGCTGTTATTTTCCATTTCTTCAGATATAAGGAAAAAACATCCCCTCACTATCTTTATCATCTAATGGGCCACTGCTTTTGCAGTAGTACTAAGGTGCAGTCTGGATTGCTTTTTTAGAAGAAATCCTATGAAGCAGGTGGGTTGTCAGTGCTTCATTGGATGCACTCAGGTCTGGTCAGGTTATTCAGAGCAAAATGGGAGACATGAATGAAAGTCCTGTAAATTTGTTCTGTGTAATGCAGAGAAAAGAATTAATTTTCTGTTCCTGATGCAGAAGTCAGAGAATTGAGAACAGAAGTGTGCAATAAAAATGGCATGGCATGCACTGGAATAAAAGAAGTTAAGACCTGTGCAACGTCTGAGGTCACCCCAAACATAACATGGAAATGGTTTGCTCTTCACTGCCTACTCATTCTCAAAAGTACCTTTGCCCACACCACAACCTTTAAATCTTATATTTCAAAAGAATGAAAAAGGTGGTCTTTATAGCTTAACAAAGAACAAAATCAACATATTATGCATTAGATATTATCTACAAAGGATGTATCAGCCTTACCTCCGTGCTTATTAAATATTTTATGATTTATTATCTCACTTAGTTGACTTTTTGGTTTTAATACAGTTGGCATTGCTTGAGGTTACTCCAAAACACATTTTAATTCTTGCAATATGTGAAGGAAAAACACAAGAGGGGATCAAAACATCAATATTAACTGGACAAATCTGCAGTAAACTTCATCCTTATTCACTGGGATATAGCACCTGGAAGCACACGGAATGGTTTGAGTTGGAAGAGATATTAAAGATCATGCAGTTCCAGCCCTCTTCCATGGGCAGGGACACCTTCCACTGTCCCAGGTTGCTCCAAGCCCCCTCAAACCTGGCCTTGGACACTTCCAGGCATCCAGGGCCTGCCACAGGTGCTCTGGGCAATCTGTGCCAGAGCCTCACCACCCTCACAGTGAAGAATTTCTTACACCTTTATCTGTAGGATAGAACTGTGAACAGCAAAACCTTATGGAATCAGAACAATGGCAGATGAAAAATAATGAACCTGGTGAATCACCCAGCGGAAATGCCCTCAGTCATCAGACCATTGTCTCCCTCATGAGAAGGCAAAGAGCCTCAAACTAGATATACTGATATATTATTTCTGCACAGCTGTACTGCTGCAGGTAAGTTCAGATTTTTGAACTCAAAGTCTTTACAGGAAAGGAAAAAAAAAAAAAGACAGAGGTAAAAATGGAGGGTGTAAAAGAGAAAGAAAGGAAGAAACAGAAAGAAAAAGGAAAGACCAGACACATTTTTACTGTAATGAATGTAAATCCCAGCAGATTAGGGAATCTAATGAATTCCTAGGAAGGAGAAGAAAGAGAATGTCTGTGTCCTTAAAAACAAAGATGGCAAAAAGAAACTCAGCTGGAAAGGTTTCTCTTTCCTCCTAAACCCTGCTGCTCTCCATATCTCCACTCGTCATTTCCAAAGCCTGATATTTCCAGTGCCTCAGCTCCTTGGCATGCAAGAGATGTGAATGGAAGTGACGTTTCTGTTCTAAATTTCAGTGCTCCCTGACTGATTTGTGGTCCTATTACAAATCTGAAAAATCAACATCCAAAGGGGACTAGGCGCTTCTTTGTTCACTAAGGCTTAGCCAGAGTGTCCTGGCACTGTAGTTCTGCAGTTCTGCTCCTGTGTCCCATGGGCTCATCCAGGATGGAGCCAGGGCAGATTCAAATCCCTGGAGTATAAATAATCCCCTTCCTCATCCCACTGTAACATGGATCCAGGGCAGGCACAGGCTTTCCTAGGCAGTGTCAGGATGCCACTGGGGCACCAAGGGCAGGACAGGAACCATCCATGGATGCTCAAGGGCTTGGCAGGGTTGGGGCTGTTTAGGCATTGAGGGTTCTGCGCCATATGTCTTCTGTGGTCTATCTTTAACAGTTCCATGGTAAGAAACAAGATATGAGCTGGGTATATTTCTGCCAGCTTTTGTTGAGATTTTAGCTGAGAATTTTTTGCCTGAGGTGCAGGACAGAAAGAAAAAACAATTACTTTGAGTCTATCAAATGTGCCTCTAATTAGACATAATTGAAATTGAGGAGGAAATAAGAAAACTAGGTACATAGATTTCTAGTTCATACTGTGAGAATTCATCAAGGAATACTGAACTTAAGCCGTTGAAGTTAGGACCTAACAGGCCCTAGTAGTTTATCCATCCTCTTTCTAATGATGACCTTAGTTTTTACTTAGGTGCTTCCTGAGACTGACAGGATTATTTGCTCTTTTGGGGACCTTATTGTGCAGTTTGAAATGTGAAGGCTTCCATTTCATATACGCAATTCCTAATCTTGCAGCCAGCAGAAAAAACCCCAAGGATCAGTTACCCAAGGGGGGCAATTCTGAAACAGGGAAAAATGACAATGACTGTGCCCAGAAACAGCCAGCACAGGACTTTGGCTCCTTTTGTGCTTGAAGGTTTTTATTTTTCTGGGGGGTTGGGAAACAAAAAGGAGAAACTGAGTGGAAGGAGAAACAAATATCATAATCCTAAGGTATGCCACAACCTACAAGTGGATTCTCCCCCATCATTTTTATTTGGGTTGCATGGGTCAGGGCAATAGTCTTGAATTTCTTTCTTCTCTGAGGGGATTTGGTTATCTGACAAAGTAAAGCACATCCAAATTAATTTATCTCTTGTACCCATGAGTGTGGCTGGAGAGCTGGCTAACAGCACCCAAAACCCTGCCCTTTTTCACAGCCTCCTTGTTGGCACAAGGCCCTTACAGCCACACTGACCATGCTGACACAATTCTCTGCAGACAATTCCAGTCTGGTGGTTCAGAGGTTTGTTCATGGCTGGTCTGAAATGAGTGTGTTTCCAGAAGAGCTCCTGCAAAGTCAACCTTCCCACCCAGCCTTCCTACTTCCAGACATTTTGTTTTGTTCTGTACCAGGCAGATCTCTTTCCCAATTTATTTTGAATCCTGTTTCCATAACTGTAACTAACACTTGGGTAATTCATTTTTTATCTTATATTTGAGTGACCATGAAACACCACAGGCACACACAAAACATTGGCTTTGCAACTCTGGATAACTTTTCCTGCATCCTGATGATGAAAGGATAACACAGTCGGGCACTGTGAAACCCTTACTGAGCCCAAGCCTTGCTGCTGGCCTTTGCCAAGACAAGTTTGTAGCAACACTCCTTAAAAGCAGGGTGACTAAAGCATCTGCCGAATTTACTACACTTTGTCTCAGCCCCTGTGACAGTCAGGGCAGAGGTGTGAGCTACAACAGGTGTCTGGTACATAACAATGTCAAATCCTAAAAATCATTAACAAAAATCTCGTTGATACAAATTCCCATATGAAGAAATTACAGTAATTCCATGACTATAAGGCGCACCTTTTTGACTAAAATTTTGGTCCAAACCTGGAAGTGTGCCTTATAGTCCAGTGCGCCTTATATAATGTACAAAGTTGTGAAATTTGCCGACTCCCAGAGGTGCGCCTTATAATCCAGTGCACCTTATAGTCATGTAATTACTGTAAACTGGAATTGTTAATGAACAGAAAGAGGTTTGCTGAGGAGCCTTGGCAGCTGCTTTCAGGATATGTTTAACAGGATCCTTACAGAAATATAGCACTGTACCACCAGTCATTGCTCTAAGGAGCCTCTCTGTTTTCCACTGTGGCCAAGGGTATTTCAACTTTCTCTGTGATGGAAGATGAGAATGTTCCTTTTCTAACCCCAGCATTAACTTAGGTTTACCACAAAAAGGCTGGAGGCAGAAGGTCTTGTTCTTGCTCTTCTGGCAGTAGCATTAGGCTGTGCACATAATATTCTAATTCCTCTTCTGCAGCCAGTGTGTAGTTCAGTTGGTAAAATTCCTTTGGATTTTGCTGTGAATCCAGTAGCAGATTCATGGTTGCTGCAGGTAGGGATCCAGATGCCCTTCATTCCCTGTGCTGGTAGGCACACCAATTCCCAGCAGCATCCCTTTATAGCCCTGACACCTGCAGGATCTAGTCCCTCATCTGCTTTTCCAGCACCTGTGTCATCCATACCTGATGAGATGGAGGCCCTGGGCTCACCTTCCCTTTTTCCATCCTCATCTCTGCCCAGGGATCAAGCAGGACACATCCTGAAGCCTTGTCTTCTATCGTACCCCATCCCTCAAGGCCATTTCCATACTGACCTGATGTTTCTCCTGTTGCAGATCCATTCCTGCACTATTTATCTAAAGCTCCCCAAAGTCTTACATTTTTGTTTTTACCTAGTGACCCTCCTTTTCTGTCCCAAGAGAACATGCCAGGGAGTTATAGCCACAAAGGCTATTCTTTTTCCTCACAATTATTTTTTTTTTGTCCAGCTGTATTCATTATTTCAATCTATTCCTGCCTACCCTAAACCTTCTAGTACATCTCATGCTGTTCCCACATCTACACACCCTAGGGGTAGACACATGGACATGTTTCTGGGATCAGGCCATCTACTAAAGTTGTTTTACATGCCACCTGGTTATAATTTGGAGCCTGTCCGCTCTTATTTAAAAGACCGCAAACAGAAGCTTTCCATCACAAATATACTTCTCTGCTTTCATTGAACCTGTGCTCCTTTAGATAATTTTCCCCCTTTCTTTTCTATTTCTGCTTTTGCTTTTGAAGCTCACATGGTGCTCTGATCATTTGCTACTGCAGGAGCTGTGTTTAATTGAGATTTTACAACTGCTGGGTCAGAAACAATAGCACTGCCTTGAAAGGGCTGACTGGGTCACACCTTGAGCTCCCTGCTCACCTAACAGCACACAACACATCTGCTTCTGCCTAGAGGATTTAACTGCTGAGCTGAAGCTTTTAACTGTTTTAGGATCAGATAGAAGGAAATTGTCTCTTCCCTCAAAGTCTGAAAAATTGACATAGATTAAAAAATACAGTAATTTCATGATTTTAAGCCACACCATTTTGACTAAAATTTTGCTCCCAACCCAGAAGCGCATCTTACACTCAGGAGCGGCCAATATATGAACAAATTTTGGGAATTTCCCAACCTGAAAGTGCGAGCCCGCAGCAGCCCTGAGCCGAGCCGAAGCCTGCCCGGCCCTGGGCAGTGGGGCAGTGGCAGTGCAGTGGCAGCGCTCCCCAACCCTGGGAAGTGCAGCGGCAGCACCCGCTGGGCACGCCTCTCTCCTGCTTCCTGGCGGCAGCGGCCAGGCACACCACTCCCCTGCTTCCCAGCGGCAGTGGTGAGCAGGGCCGGGGCCACTCCCTGGCGGCCTCCCCGAGAGGGGCCAGGACCGCCCAGCCCTGAGTGGGGCTGAGCCAGTAAACCCTGCGATCCTGTGATTCTGTTACTAATTGACAACTTTGCGAAAGTTGCACGCGGATCCTTGCTGCAAACGAAAGTGCAGCTAATATCCCGGTGCGGTTTATATATGGACAAAGACCTAAACATTGCCAACACCTGGAGGTGCGGCTTATAATCAGGTGCGGCTTGTAATCATGAAATTACTGTACCTTGAAAGTGTTGAAAATAATGTGCAATGAAGATAATGAATTTTCACATTTTTGCCTCTTGCTCAACCCTTTCTACTTTTAGAGCAGACAAATAGTAACCAGGGCTCCAGGGTTCATTCACTGGAATACTTCCAGCTCCCCTAAACCAGGAGTGCAGTCTCAGTCCCAGCTCTTACTAATCCCTCCTGCACCCTTTCATAGCCCCCCATTTTCTTCTTTCAATGCCCAGCACTGGTTTTCTCCCTGCACCAAGGCCTGAGCACTGTGTGGAAGGGCAGGTCTATTCCACATTCGCTTTCCACCATCCAGCTGCTCCCTCTGTCCAGTGCAATTCCTGCCTTTCCACTCTGCTGTGATGCCGTGGGCACAGGGACTGTGATGGCTGACAAGCCACTGGTCCCCTTGATGCCTTTTCCTGGTCTAAAAATTTGAGAGGTAGATATGGCTAAGGGATAAGGTGTTTTTACCTCAGTATTTTAATCAGGATCCTGATTGGACCTTATTGGATAATAAAAATTATTCACCAAGGCAGAATGCACTGAAATACACACACAATAGATCACACGTACAATTTATAGACCTTACAAATTAGCAAATATAACAAAGATGTCCCAATAGGGAGCCTGGATGAATGGTGCAATATTCCCCCATCTGTGGAATTCCCCCCTGGATGGGCCAAATCTCTAGTTTGGAGGATATTTTCTAGAGAGGACTTTAGTTTCCCAAGGCAGTGTAGGCTTTTAGGATGTTTGGTCTCCTGGTCTAACAGAACACCAGGATTACATTATCAGACTTCAAGAATTACAAGTATGCATGCTAAGGATGCTGTGAATACATAAAAGTTATATAAAAGAAAAGGCAAAAATTGTCATGGCATCACCCTGATCCATGTTTAAGGAATTGATTATCCCTGCTGCATATTAAACGCCTTCCATGCATACTTCATTTTGACAGGGAGCTGTTGACAGCAGTTGCACACAATTAGGAGCCTCTTCAGAGAAAATTTGGGTGTTGCAGGGAGGCCTGGTGTCTTGGTTTGAAAGACAGGTGTCTGCTAAGGAAGGCAGGAGCCTCTCTTGAAATGGAGAATGTAAACCACCTCCCTCCAAATTATTATAATTTTGAAATTTAGGCAAAGATATGGGAATAAGAATAGTAGTTGTTTACTAGGAAAATTAAAATAGAAATACAGTACTACAAAGAACAAACCCAAAACACTGCCAGAGTCAGAATCCAACCTGACACACCGTCAGTCAGGCAGGGTGTTGACAGCAGTCCCATTCCATGGTGGCTGCATCCTCCTGCAGTGACAGATGTGATTCAGGTGGAGCAGTGCTCCTGTACAAGGTGCAGTTTTCCTCCAAAGGTCCAGTGATGATGTGAAAGGGTCTGGTTTTCCTCTGGAATCCAGTGGAAAAGGCTGCTCTGATGTTCCAAATCTCAGATTTTATCTGGGTAGGAAATGTTTGGCTCCTCCCTCTGGGTGGAGCATCTCCCATTGGGATGATGGAATTTTATCAGTCCTGCAGTGGGACTCAATGTCCATTAACAGGTGATATCTCCTGGAGGAAGGATGGGCTGTGAAAAGATAAAGAACACTGCCCCAGCTGGTTTAACAGATGGTGACAGAATACACACTGCTGGTCACATTCTGTACTGCAACCCAGGACACCTGGTTTGAGCACAACTGCTCTTGCATCCTATTTCTCTGGTTCTCTGTGATATAAAAAACAATCAGTCTTGTTTTTGCAGGAATGCTTCCCCAGGCAGTACACCCTGCATGCCAGAAAGAATATGGGCACAAGAACCTGAAAATCTCCTGAACATGGGGAAACCTCTATGCTAAAACCCAAGGATTTGGTGTTTTCCTCTGTCAGGACTGCAGTCAGTCTGCTTAGAGGCAGAAGATGAAAACCCAGCACTGCTTTGGAGATCAAGGAGTAAACCCTGGTGGGAAGTTATACCCCCTGAGGCTGCAGGAGGAGTAGGTCCAGCTGTCTTCATGTAGGACTGATCAACAGTTTGGATAAAATATTGCAAACCTTTACTGCAAGATTAGGGTTTATCATCACCTCATCTGAAAGGGTAAAACCAGATTCCCATCAGGTCTACAGATTGCCCTTATAATTTTTGTTATTAGCAATTGCTATTAGTTGTTAATGCTGTTAACAATTCAATAAAATCCCTTAGGTAACCTTTTCTGATAAGTACTTTTCCCTCCATCAATACTCTGATTCAGAAAAAACAAATCAGCAGGAACAGAAACTAAATAGGAACCAAAACAAAGCTTTATTTTATTAAATGCTTTTATACTTCTTGCACTATTCTTCCTCAGCACTAAGATTTTTAGTTCTTTCTACAAAGTCAAATTATCTCATTTTCAGTACTCATGATTAATAATTTTACATTGGTATTTGAGCATGTAATCTTGAAAAACTAGATTTTCTTAAAGTTACCTTAACCCTTGTATTCTGGGCAGAGTTCCATTTCTGTGTTAACAGATTCATGTGCTGCAGCTTGCCCAGCTGTCTCTCAAGTCCTCACTCCTGTATCGGGTACAAGCATCCAAAGGAAACTGCAGATCATGCAAGTCTTTTCCTTAACTGAATTTCTAAATTCTTCATGTGCACCCCATGATAGAAGTAAAATAAAATAGCCCCAGATGAACTGGGTATGGCCAAAGCAGCTTTGAAAACTATTTTTGACGTGTTCATAATCTGCAAAGTACAAAAAAATAAAATTACATTCTGAAAGAGTCTCTTGCTTTCAGAGGGCTTCCTATAAAGGAGACTTGGGGTCTTTCATTCATCTAAATTTGCTGTTTCTTTTTCACTATACTACTGAGACACCAAAATTGAGAACCCACAATTCTGGGATTTGCATTGCACACAAGCGAATTGTTTGTGTTCAGTGAGGGCATTTAAAATAGCATTTGTATTGAGTTAAGTGGAGACAGGTTCTCATTGGCTTTCTCACAGAAAACCTCTATGACCTTTAAAATTTGCCTAAAATTATGGAAATAAGAAGCCTAACAAAGAGATTAGGTATTTTCCTCCCTTGCACTGCTGTAGGAGCCCGAGGTTTCATGAGGACAGCAGTCCTGACCTGGTTTGGATTTTCTGCCAAGGGGGCAGGAGAGCTCAGTGACTCCCAGACATGTACCCCAGAGGGGCACAGAAGCAGGGCTGAGCACCAGGGAGCTCGGAGCTACGTTCAGAGCATCAGGAAGCAATGACTGCTGAAAGTAGACAGAATGTGCTATAAAATATCCACTTTTAAAAGCTGAGCAGAAAAATGTGTGCGTTCCTAATTACATGGCAAACAATTCCAAAATGCCACAGTAAAAAGTTGCCTTGGAACTATAAATGTTGCTGGGTAGAGCTGAGCTTAATCAATCATTGCACTGTTAAGAGTCACTTTATGGAAAGACTTTATTTTTCCAAGATTTAGACCGTCTTTATCCTACTGAACTTTAATTTTGACAGTTGTTTCCATTTATGTTTTGTAAGTCAGACTGTCTCTGTGTTTAGGGCACTTTCTGTCTTGACTGCATTTGTACTTTATGGTCTGGGATTGAGTTTTGGCAGTCAGCTTTGTTTTCATCTTGTTTGGTTTTTATTGGGTTTAAGTTTGGATTTTTTTTCCTCTCATGGCTTTTTAAAGCCTGTTTCATACTTTAGTCCGTGATGAATACCTTTAAGAACACTGAAAATTCAGAGCACCCATTCCATTCTCAGACCATATCATAGTTACCTTCCATATTACTTTTGTATAAATTCTTTCTTTCTTTTTCTTTCTTTCTTTCTTTCTTTCTTTCTTTCTTTCTTTCTTTCTTTCTTTCTTTCTT
>PYHW01009633.1:8823-34178 GCA_013186435.1 Turdus rufiventris
GGGGTGCTCCATGTCTGCCTCTCACTGGCGCCGCGGGAGCAAGCAGGGGGCTCCGTGCCCACCTGCTGCAGCGGAGAGAGCTGGGCTGGGGTGAGCAAGTCCGGTGGCAGTGGCAGCGACGGCCGGCCCCGAGTAGCCCCGCCGACTGGCAGCACTGAGCTGGACCCCTGGCCCCATTTTTTGCAGCCCCGAGCGGGATGAGCCTGCCCGGCCCCAAGTCAAGCCAGTAAACCCCGCGATCCCACAATTCTGTTACTAACTGGCAACTTTGTTGCACGCGGGTCCACGCTGTGAACGAAAGTGCAGCTTATAATCAGGTGCGGCTTGTAATCGTGAAATTACTGTATGTACTTTTAATTATTTATTTACATGAAATAGTTTTTGAACTTTGCTCTAATTTTTATTTTCTTTTGGTTATATTTCAGTACATAGATCTCAAATTTGGCGTTGAAGTGTCTTTTTGAGAGTGTAAAAGCTGCCACACTGCAAAGGTCATTCTTTTTGGGTGTCTAAGTTAGCTTTGCTAGAGACAGAGTTTCTGTTTTGGAAAAAATATGATGCAAATATAAATTATAAAAATACACAATCTAAAATCTAAAAATGCAAGCAAGTATAAATTCTGAACATGTGTAATTAAAAATGTACATTTCTGTTTCAGCTGTTCCTGGGGGGTCATCACTGACAACTGGGCAAGAGAGGGGATTGTCCTCCTCTGCTCTGCACTAGGGCAACCTCACCTCGATGGCTGAGGGCAGTTTTGGGTGCCACAACATAAGAAAAACATTGATCTCTTAGAGAGTGTCCAAAGGAGGTCCATGAGAATGGTGCAGGCTCTGGAGAGGAAGCCCTATGAGGAGTGGCTGAGGTCACTGGTCTGTTCAGCCTGGAGGAGGGGAGACCTTGTTGCTGTCTGCAGCTTCCTCATTGAGGGCAAGTGCAGGGGCAGACACTGATCCCTTACTTCTCTGTGGTGAGCAGTGACAGGACTTGAGGAAACAGCCTGAAGCTGAGTCAAGAGAGGTTTAGGTTGGATACCAGGAAAAGGTTTTCCACTCAGAGTGTGGCTGAACACTGGAACAGCCTCCTCAGGAAAGTGGTCACGGAAGTGTTTGGACAATGCTCTCAGGCACATGGTGTGATTCTTGGAGTCTCTTGTGCAAGGCCAGGAGTTGGACTCCATGATCCTCACAGGTCACTTCCAACCCAGCATATTCTATGATTCTATGAAAACAACAGAAGGATTTAAGAGGATACTGGTGAGTGGTTGGTTTGAAAGATGCTTTGGGACCCAGGTGTCTGTAGCCACTCTGAGCATGAGCTACTGCCTAGGCTGATGCCTCATCAGGTCTCAGGGTGACCATGCCTGACACAACTGAGCAGGACAGTGACAGAGGACATCATCGTGGTGTCTGGGTGCTGGGAATGTCTCAACAGAGCTTGACTAAGGAACAAGTAAAGAAGGTAAAACTAGTAAGAGAAAACCCTAAGTATTTCCATATTCATTTTGAAACATGATGGAACAGCTTGACTCAGTTTTTAAGACAGAACTTAAGAAACCATAGGTAAAGTTCACTTCACCAAGTGCTGACATCTCCATGGCAGCTTGAATTAGTTTTCTACATTCACTGGATTGCAAGTGAAGAGACACTTCTAGGATGTAACCTGCCTCATTTTAAAGTGGACATCTAAGAAATGTCCTGTGGATTGTACTTACAAGCATCCACTTTCTCCTATATATTTAGATGTAGTTACTTAGAGTTTAGTAAGATGAAAACAATTTCAAGGCACTCAGGTAACAGTGAGCTGCTGTTGTTCCACTCCAATCTGGGTTATGCTTACTTAAGGGCTTTCTGCCAAAAACGTTTTTTTTAAAAAAAAATATTTGCAAGATGCTGCTGCAGATGTTGATGATTTTGCCAAGCTACTAGTTACTAGTTGTAAATAATAATTGAGCCACAAATGGATTAGACTTTATTGCATTTTAATACATTCAAAGACTTTTAATAGGCAATTAATTACTGCCAAGGAAATAACTGATAAAATACCATGTTAATCAATTCAAATGGTACAAATGGAAATATTCCCTCTATAAGCAATGAAGACCTATCCCTAAAATTTATGATTTATTAAAATTTGGCATAGGTTAAAATGACTTTTAAAAAGGATTTGATCTAGGAAGATTAAATCTAATAGACCATAACAAAATTGTGTAACTTATTATGATTTGTTGAGAAGAATGAGAATAAATGCCTTTTGTTAAGAGCAAACTGTTTTGGGCTTATGCATGATCTGTTTCTAAGACTACAAAAATTTGGAGCTGACATTTTCTTCCTACTTATTAGTGACCACAATTGTTGGCAACCTGAAATAGAAAAGAATCACAAAAGGCAAAAAGAGAATTTGGAATAGTTTGTTATTTTAGCATGGATAGCTATGACTTGGAGCATTGTACTGGGTTTGCACAGTCAGGTTTTGGTAGCAGGGTGGGTGCAGGGGTGGCTGCTTTGAGAAGCTGCTGGAAGTGTCTGACAGAGCCAATGCCAGCCGGCTCCAAGACAAACATGCCACTGGCCATCGCTGAGCCCGTCAGTGATGGTAGGAACTGTCACTTCCTTGAGAACATATTGAAGAAGGCAAAAAAAAAAATTATTGCACAAAAGTAATTGCAGCTAGAGAAGACGGGAGTGAGAATATGTGAGTGGACCAATTATGCAAACACCAAGGTCAGTGCAGAAGGAAAAGCAGGAGGTGCTCCAGGTGCTGGAGCTGGGATTTCCCAGCAGCCCATGGCACAGACCATGGTTAAGTAGCTCTGCCCCTGCAGCCTGTGGAGCTCCAAAGGAGAGCAGAGATCTCCCTGCAAGCAGCCTGGGGATCCTGACCATTCAGGACCAAGTGGATGCCTGAAAGAAGGCTGTGACCCTGTCCCAAGCCTGTGCTGGAGCAGGCTCCTGACAGGACCTCTGGCCCCATGGACAATGGAGCCCACACTTCAGCATATCTGCTTGCAGGAGTTTTGAAAAACGATCCCATGATGGTTTTCAGTTCATGGGAAACCAATGACTGCACTCTGTGGAAAAAGTGAGGTTTATGTGTTAAATTTTGGTTTTTTTACTTAAACAATTGAACCTATCCATGTAATAACTTCTGTTCTGCAATAAAAATTTAAGAATGATAATACAGAAATAAAAGGAACACAGAGTTCTGATCTAAAGTTAGTATTACGCAATCATGACTTGAGTCTTCATTTAACTAATACAAGATTTTAAAGTTATAAATGTTTGAATCTCCCTGTGAAATGAGACTGATTAGGAAAGGGCAGTAACAACATTACTGTGGCACTGAAATTATAATGTGCTGATCCTACTAGAATATTTTAATTCTGCAGAAAAGTAGGCAGAGAAGCATAGATTTATGACACCTTTTTGACAGAAATAAGTTGGAAGTGTGTTAATATGTACAAAATACCATATTATCCACAGAGATCATAATAAACATATTTGTTTGTTAAGAAATGAAAAAAAAGGTAGGGTATTTCTATAAATCTCTAGTATTTTCAGCTAACAGTAGAGGGCAAGGGCAAGATACACTAACACAAACCTGCTAATTCTTTGATAACCTGCTGATGCAAGTGGGAGTAAGACACTTTGCATTGCCAGTGTATTATGCCCTAATGTATTAATCAATCTGGGTAAGAGCACCTTAGAAGCTGAAACAGAAAGGAGAGACAATAATGACTAAAATCACTTAAGGGCATGATTCTTCAGAGTTTTTCCCACAAAGTGATTTTTTGAGATATTTTTTGTCCAGGTGTGTTAAAAAAAGTATCTGCTTTCATTTTAGTACTACAGAATAATAACTGGATCTTGATTTCTGCCTAAGTTGGTGGCTTTCTGTAAACTGGTTTTCTTTTCTGATACACTAATTACTTGGCCCTGACAAACCTCAGTCGAAGCTGACAGTAAACACAGCATGTGAAGGGTTGGCTCAATGCTTTCCATCATGGAAGACAGAAGTGAATCTTGCTCCCGTAAGGAGCAAGGGGTCTTGCTGCTCTTACCATGAGACAGGAAAGATAGTAGCTGAAAGAGAGACAGACCTGAGGTATATAAATCTGCTTAAGAGAAGATTCCTTTGGAAGCAGCTTGAGTGTGGCTGCCTTTGTGCAAAGCACCGAATGGAGAAGGTGGTATCCTCTGCTGCTTGGAGCAACCAGCTGGTATCCTCAGTGACCACCAGCCTCACAAAAGCCTTCTCCTCTGGCAGCCTGCTGCCTTAGGCAACTGCCTGCTCTGCCCCTGCCTAAAGCCCACCAGATGAATTTGTGTAAATTTTTTCAATTGTCTCTTGATTCTCATTCTCTGTATAAATGATCTTGCAAGCATGTAACAATCCTTGAAAGAAATAGATGAAACAAAACAATACATCATACAAACATCAATTTGAGACAACATGATTTAATTGAAGTAAGGTCCCATTACCTGTGTGTGTGATGGTGGGAGTCCTTTTCTGCCATAGATGCCAACCAGAGCAGCCTTTCCTAATGACACATTGAATTTCAGATGCACTGGGTGGTCGATGAACACCTGAGATCTCCAAAAGCTACCAGGAGGGATCTTCTGTGTGGCTCGTCTGCCTACATCAATTTCTCCGGAGTCTATAAAACTGTCGTCTGGAAAGAAACTACTGGGCTTTCCTGCCAAAACACAGGAACAAAATTCTTGAATTAGTCTTTAGATCCTGAAAGTAATCTAATCATACTGGCATCTCTGACACTGATCTTGAGAAACAGTCTATTAGTGTCCTGAAGTCTTCAGAGTACTATGTCTAGTAAATCCATATGACTATGGGAGGAAAACTGGCAGGATTACTTCTGGCTTTAGTAACTGTTTTGTTTGAAAACACGAGCATGGGAAGAGCAACCTGGAGAAAAACGGCCTTTTGTTTAAATTGTTAACATCAGAGAGTGTGGAATTACATTCCAAAGGTAAGAATAAATCATCTGACATTATATCCTAAATTAATATAAGTTTAGGAATGGAGAAGTCATCATTAAATTAGTAAAGATAAGTGTAGCAAGAATGAGATAGACGTGCCAGAGTGCAATGAATGGTGGTGTGGAGAACAGCAGCATGAACAATGCCTAAGTGAGGAAAGGAAAATGCTTCTCTATTAAATTAATTCTTGACAATATTTGAAATAGTAAAAAAAACCAGCTAATAAAAAAAAGGACTGAGATAAACAAAGGAGACCATACCCTGCACTTGATTAGTAGCTATTAAGAAACATGAGAGATTTTAATTTGATTTCAATATAATCCATAAAGTATGCTATTAACATCCATTTTCTTTCAGAAGCCCAATGGAGGCATCTTTTTCTAAAACTACCAGGTTGGTGAGCCTGGGTATTCAAATGGGATCAGGACATGCTATAACGTCCAAGGGAGTCAGCACACACCTGAGGAATTCCATGTTAGAAATTTACACAGTCATAACTCCCAAAGCAGGTGGCTGCTTCAAAAAATCTGGATCCAAAGGAACACCAGGGAATGAGGGGCAGAATGAAAAAATTAAACACCAGAATGTTGCCTTTCCAGCCTGTGCTATAACCAGTGGCCACAGCTTTGGCTGCAGGGCACAGGGATGATGAAGAAGGCAACTGTTTAGGAAACAGCCTTTATTAAGGACACTTCTAGTGGAAAAGCATGCAGTAGTGTCACCGGAAAGATTCTGGCTTTAGTAAGGAGAGCAACATGTCACCAGCAAAGACTGACGATTTATTTTGGGAATTCAAATAATTTTCTTTCTTATCCCTGTGCCATTACAGCACACACTACTCTGTGTTTCACAGAGCAAACAATTCTAGCAAAATCAGAAGGAAACTTCTGGTTACATACTTTCTTTTGCAGGAAAATCACATTATGATTTATTTTCTTCCAGTACCTACATTTGACGATCGTGGAAAAAAAAAATGCTTTCCCATTATAATGAATTTATGCAAAAAAATCTCAGAATTTACTTGTCATGTTGAAAAGGTGACTGGTAGAACATTGCATTTTATTGTTTCAAGTGACATTTCCTTTAAGATTACATAATTTTAAATACAGTATTGCCTTAAATTTCTCCACATACTATCCCAACACAAAATCTCCTGGAGAAACAGATGTAAATTGCTAGCTGTCTCTGAAAATCAATATAGAAATGATATGCATATTAACTATTAAGGATGGAGAATTTACCTTTCAGGTTTTTGGCTCCAGTAACACTAAACCCTGATTTAAAGTCAGCTACTGCTTAAGGATACTGCTGGAGCAGGACTTGATGGCATGAGCTACCTTGAGGCAGAAGTTTTATGCATATCAGCACAAAAGGTGTATATGCAAAGGCTCTATGTTCACACAAAAAAAAGCTAATTCTAATTTTATAGGATCTCCATTTATCATTGCTCATCACTCTCAAATCAATACAGGGGGGAAATCTGCTGACTTTTTATTCTTTTTCAGTTCATGTACATATTAAAGGAGATAATCGGAAGCAGCTTAGGTAAATGGCCATTCTTTCTGAATCCTTCTGTGCAGAGTATAATTGCACAAGGAAAATCAACCAGCTAGATTCTGAAGGGAATTACTTTATCAACTGAATTGACAGTATTTATTTGGCATACTAAAATTTTCTTTTCACACTGTCAGGATTATAGGAAACAGTACCAATGTCTTCATGCAAAGTTTCTTATTGCACTACTGCAAGATGAAAAGATTGAGGATTCTATTAAAGAAGAGCTAAAGACATCACATGTTTTGGATCAAATGAAGGATATATTTTTTCTGATTACTACTGACATGTTTTATAGAGTCTTAGATATTCAGATGAAAACATTAAGTATTTGATATGCCGTGTGATTGTTCATTAATAAAGACTGTACATCAGAGTGAATCACGGAAGGTGAGAATTTAACATGACAGATGTTGCTATGCAAGACAGAGCCTGGAGAAAATGAGCATAGGGTGTATTCTGTAGAGAGAGCAGCACTTGCTCATGCAAATGAAAATGCTTCTGTGATTGCAAAAGACAGTCTCACAGAAATAATTTTTGTACACACAATTACAAAGTTTATGTCTCTTCTTGGTGCACAGCTGTATGTCTGAGAAGCAGCTGTCCTAAGAGCTGTTATGTCATGTTGCCAGAGCTTGAAGCTTGTCCTGATACAGAAGTCCAAGGAGAAGCTCTCTTCACCAGCCTGAATTCAGTCCTTGAAATCCCTCTCTGTTTCACCAGTTGTAGCCTACAGTAAGATTAGGCCCTTATGGGACTGGATACTTCACAAAGAAATTACAATGAAAAAAGTCATTTGAGATTCTAATCAGAAACTGGCTTTTAATCAGAATACCTGACTCCTTAAAATTAACTACAGGTCTGAATTCTTAATTGGGCTGTCAATTACTTTGCTCTTTCTGCACATTACCTTGAACTTTTTAGTTGCTGTAGCAACTGTTCCTAATTTCTTTGGATATCAAAATGAACTACTTGATTTAAGACCTTGCTGAATCTCTGTATTTCTCACAGGATGGTTCCCTGACCCATCAAAACACTTAAGAACACACATAGCTCTGACTTCAACCACAGTCAGTTACATGCTTAAATGTAAGCATGTGGTTAAGTCCTTTGGCAAACAGGGTTGAACAGAGGTAAATGCTGTTCTGGAGCATGGCCACAGATGAGAAGGAATGACTGTTATTGAGAGTCGGCAAGACACTGGTAATGATTCATTCAGAGCAGCTTTAAGGATGTTCCTAACACATTCCAGCCTATTTCATTCTGATCCGGAAGACATTCAAACACATTTCAATTCTTTTAAAAATAAAATTCAATCACGTACATTCTGGTTTAGAACAGAAGCCCTGCAGCATTGCTAGTCCAGAATTAGTCACATAGTTACCTGATGGGGAGAGAGCTGCATTTGAAGGCTGGACAGCGTTACTCCTGCACCAAAGAAGTGCCAATGTGTTTTTCAGTCTGGACGTGGTATTTTCCTCTAAAGCCTACAGATTCCCTAAGATGTATACAAAGCACTAACTTGAGGGGTCTTCTCATGACATAACTAGGCTATTTCCCAGATTTCTCTTTTAACAGAGCAGCAATCAAAACTTCTACTCCTGTCACTGTAAACGTGGCTAAAATAAAATCAAGTGGAGGTCTTTCACCTGGATGGCAGTTTTGAATACATACATTTATTTCCATTTTGACTTTTAAAAGGAAATGGACAGATCAAAGCTAGATGATTCAAAAATGAAACATATGGCAAGTTAGAGGGGAAAAAAAAGGATCTGTCACAAAGTATTTTTGAGTACAGCAGCAGGGCTGTCTGCAGCTTGCTGTACTGTCTAGTAAGATTTGCTGAGAATAACCTGCTTAGCTGATTTTCCTTGCAGCAACTTGATGGCAGCCATCAGTTACCAGTAAATACACTGTTTTAAGGAACACATATCATTATGGCCTTTATTTGGACTAATAAAGACAGAAAAACTCTTACAGAAAAAAACTGCTACAAATAATTTAAATTAAACATGTAAATACAGGCTGTCATCCAAAGCCTAGGGAACTCTGTATAAACTTTCGAAACTTTTAAAAGTTGCAAGAACAGTAGTATACATCTTATCTGCCCAAAAAACTTCCACCAAAATAACTATCAAAAATAGTCTATTACTTCAATTTTATTGGAATCTCATAATTATATATAGAGAAGATTCACAAACAAGCAAAAAAGACTTCTGAAAATTTGCATTTCTCATTTCTCCAACTATGTCTGGGGAGGGATAAGACTTTGCACAGCTTACAAGTACTTTTAGCAGTGGTGTCTCTAAAAAAAGAACACAATGATGTAAAGCTGCTGAATAAGGTGCTGCTGAATTGAGGACCTATAAGCTGCTTCTGATTTCTGTCAACACCACAATACATTGTGGAGACTAGGCCTTTTATCTGGATACTTTTACAAAGCTATGTCCAACTCTGGAGTGCCAAAACTTACAGTGTAATAGCTCTTAGTAAGTATTTTGGTCCTCAAAACATTTTCTAAGTGGCAACAAATAGTCAAACTCAAACATTCTTGTAGTGATGTAGAGGAAGCTCGATCCAGTGCTCCAGGAATGATTTAATTTTCAAGAGACAATATTTTCCCATGAAAACAGCCACTCAAGGCAGGGTTTTCATGCTGGCCTTCTGTAGTCTGTGAGAATGCCTTGCATGTGTGGAGAAGGTTTCACACAGTTTCATTGCATTAGTGGACATCAGAGGTGTATGAAACTTAGAAACATACGGAAACAGGACTGACAACTATTAGCTCTAGACATGAAAGACTGGAAAAGCACCTGCTGATGGCAGCACTGAGGGTAATGGAACATGAGATTGGACGGCTGGAGTTTAGAGGCAGACAGAGGACTCACAACATGGACACACACCAACCATACCTTCACTGGTTCCTTTGCCTTTCCTGTCAGGTAACTCTAACCCTGTGCCCCCCGAAGGATATAAGGAGACGTCCGTTGGCACTGGCCAACTGCTGGCTGTGTCTTCCGTGATCTCATACATCTGCCCTTCCATCGGCTGCAGGTGCCAGTTTAGGCCAAACAGGTGCATGGCTGTGGTGAGTAATGAAAAAAGTCATCTTTTTCTGTTTGGGAGAGTTTCAGAACTACAGGGGCACTTTCTTTTTCTAAACCCTCGCTCCAGTGCCTTATTAGTGGTCATTGCTTTAGGACAAGAACGGGATTAACGTAATTAGACAGCCCCTGCTGCTTCTACCATACCAGCTCCCTAGGTCTTTCCACCCACTTAAACTCGATTTAGATCACCTGTAACAACCCATTCTGCTGCTTCCAGCAGGACCACTCCTGACTCATGGTCTGCAGAACAGGATAACCAGGTAGTGCTTCACAAAGTTCCCAAGGCTGGGGTGACAATGCAGTGAACACAAAAATACAAGGAGTATAATCTCTTAACACACCAATAAATCCTAGCGAACTGCACTCCAGTTTGTTTTTGCTATATTCACAGTGTACTATATAGGTTCTCTTTTTTTTTTACCCACCGATTGTTCACAGAAGCCCTTACAGACATCTCTGACAGCTTTTCCTGATTAAGACCAAGTAAAAACTGAGGCAATTCAAGACCCACATTTCTTTGTGCTCTGCACCCAAATATGAGTGACTATGTCTGAGCATTCCTTTGTACAACTCAGCCTCTTCTATTCAGATCAAAGACATATCCTTGAGAACTGAAAACGAGCAGCACCATTTAGATTTGTGTGATAGCAGGGCAAAACTCTCTCTAGGTTTCTGGGCCATGCAAAGCCATCCAGTGCACACGTGAATCTATTTCAAGGCATTACATAAAGTCAAGTGAAGTTAAGGAACAAGACAGACTATTTAAAAAGCAAACACATGTATGAGGAGTATGGAAATCATATGCTTATACAACTAATACTTGCCCCTTGCAAATATAAAGCAAAAGAATGTGGCTTCTGGCTTACCATATCAGTTCTTCCATCCCCAACATAAACATTTCATACTCAATCAGTATCCAGTTTAGCTTCAGGCTCTACACAGCTAAGTGATCTGATATTTACTACATTTGGAATGACATTTCTTTTTTAAGGAAAGCCTTGATATTTTACACTGTAATTTCTCCAAGAAACTATACAATGGCACTAACATCACAATCATTTATAAACAAAACCAGTCAATAAACAGAGCATTTCCATGGCCTCTAATTCTCTTTTATTCACAAACATATACCTGAGATCAGCAACCATTGTTAGGGACAAGTGGTTAGTTTATTTAAACCTGTGCATCAGAAACAATCTTTACAAGAGGATTGAAAAGTAATCTGAGTAGCTCTCTGAAGACAGCATGTTTAGGCAATTTAGCAAATACGTGATTTTTTTCCACTTCAGTCTCAATTAGGTCACCTATCATTTACTAACATAAACAAGGCTGTCTTTGCAGAACTACGATATCACAAAACATGAGTGCAAAATTCTTTTTTTACCATGTAAATGGGAACTGTGTTTGTTTCCATTAGGAAAGAAAATATGCTCCTTAAACTCCCACACAGCAAGGAAGGTCTCCTGAGGACCTGTTCAACACTTGCTTTTCTACAGGTAAGTGTACCAAGAAGGAATGTTACCAACACTACTGGTAATTTAACCAGGGTACTTTAGGCAAATGGACAAATATTTTCATCTAAAACGGATATATTTACTTGGCAGAGAAACTGTGCAATTGAAGAGAGGAAATCAGACCATGAACAAGGAATCTGCATCAAGCATTTGGCATTGCTATGCTTGCATAGTATCTTTGTGTTTGTACAGCCCTCATCATCAGAGTGCCTGGGCACTTCAGAGCTATTAACCTCATAAAACCTCATCAGGTAGGAATCTGCTTTTTTCCACTACACAGAAAAGGAAAGGAGAACTACAGTAGATTAAAGGACTAACTCAATTCACTTGTTTGAGCATTAAAATGCAATTGTGTGTTAATTCACTTAACTTGCTCTATGCTTACAGGATCACAAGCTCTAAGGCATTCCATGAAGCTCTCTGCCAGCAGTTGTGTTCTAAGCCCAGTACTGGATGCTATCTTTTAATTCCATTCAGGCTCGACATCTCCAAGGACCAGAGTATTACCCAGGTGCTGCAGAGCTGTTACAGAGCCCAGGGGCTTAGATGCTCTGAGAACACAAGGTCCCAGGTTTAACATGGGATATTTGTAGTTACATGAATGTTTGTACTTCCAAGCAGAATGGAAACAGCACTCTTCGCTCCTCCAAACTCAGGCAATCCCAGACAGCAGTCAGGCCTAAAATTCTGCTGGCCCTAAGTGCTTAACACCAGCTCCATCTCTCAGATGTCTTCATGTTAGAATGACCTGCATGAGCTTATACTGGGCATCCCTAGCTTAGGCAGGATCTGAGTCAGTGGTTTGCTTTCTTTGTAACACCATTTGACTTGCTCCGTCCTTTGGACATTGCAACCTAAGTGCCACACAGATTTTTTTGAATACATTGCAAGGCCATTGTTTCCCAAAAGGCCATTGCTGCTTCTCCTCTCCTTAGGAGGAATTTTTTATTGTAGATCATTATTTACTGCAAGCAAATGAAGGTGAAAAACTCAACATTGCATTGGGTGCTGTGGGAAAACTACGAACATTACTTCCAGGCATTAAAATTAATTTAAAATACCTGAGAGGAAATGTCTTAACAAGTGATCATCTTGCTTCAGTGTAATGACAGAACTGGCACGCTGGAAGTGCTACAGCTTTTCTGCACATTATCTATCCACTTAAGCAAGTGGATCAACCACTCCATGCCATCATTCAATTCTCAATGTCTGAAAACATGTCTTACAATGTCCCAAAATTAAAAATATGACAGAATTATCTGTAACATAAATACTGTGTTATCACACAAAAGTTAAAAGACTTGTATTCATGTGAATTTTTGTCCTTTGCTAGTAGATTTTGTCTAAAGCAAAAAAAACTTATTGTGTACATTGATCTCATCATCACATAGACCACAGAATCACAAAATGGTTTGGGTTGGAAGGGACCTTAAAGACCATCTACTTTCAACCCCACTGCCATGGGCAGGGACATCTTTCACTAGAGCAGGCTGCTCGGAGTTCCATCCAACCTTGAACACTTCCAGGTATTGGGCATCCAAAGCTTCTGTGGGCAACCTGTGCCAGTGCCTCATCAGCCTGATATTAAAAAGTTCATTATATCTAATCTAAATCTATTCTCTTTTCATTTAACACTGTCATGGCTTTGTCCTGTCACTACAGACTGTAGCAAAACATCTCTCTGCATCTCTCTTATACACTTTCTTTTTAAGTACTTAAAGGCTGTAAGAAGGTCTCCAATGATAAGCCATGAGAATGAGAACTATGCACACCATGCATACAAAAGGGCAGAATGCTGAAATCCAGAAATATTTTAATAGTATTTTGATTATCAAGTAGCTTAAAAAAATATACAGAAAACAGTGCAAAAGCTCAGAGCTACTGCTCAATTCAGGATTTCTGATTTGATGTTTCTGAGCACAAAATAAAAGCCTATAAATATCCCCACTCATATGGCAAACAGACATCATGTAATTTCTGCTATAGGTAGGCAATAACCACAGAAGTCAATCTGAAACCAGAACAAAGAGTCTGATTTACTTTGGAAACACACTTTTGTAGCAGTTATGTTATGAGGATGTCACCTGATTAAGTGATTTTATTACTATATTCCAAATACCAGCAGTGTTTGGTTGGCAACCTGGCTGAAGATTCATTTCTCCTCTTGCTCTAACTTTCTCAGTGGTGCTAAAAAGCCAAGTAGTAACAGTAACGGATATTTTGGGTCTTTACATTGCAATGGGATGTGTAATGCCGTTGTTGCACACAGCTGTGTTTAAAGATTTTAGGAATCAACCTTGTTCTGTGCTAAAGTTCTTTCTCACAGAAAAAAAACCCACAAAGAACCATAATCACAGAAAAGCCCTGTAACCATGGATGAGAGGCATAATCATATATTTTGAAGTGTTAATCTTCCTAAAAGTGAAGTAAAACTGTAAAATGAGATTCCTGATGTTCTTAGTCTCTGGTCAATGGAACCCACTGTGGACATTTTCTCTGACTCTTTTTTTTGCCCCCTGCTCAGCTAGATACCAGATGTCACTGACAGAATAAATGCCCTCCTAAAAGCCCCCATGTCCTTCTCCCTCTCCCACATGATGCTCAATAGATTTTCAGATATTGAAGGCTCCCCATGTATTAAAAGAGCACTCTGCAATTAACAATCATTAAAGTGCACATTTTTGTAAAATACCATGTAGCTTTCACTACCTAGGAAGCTCCATGACAGGCTCTTTGCAGAAGCTTTGGTTATATTCCCCATGGAGAAGAACACTCTTTTGTCTGCCTTCTCTGGAATGAAAACAATACTTAGGGGAAACCCTGCATGCTCTCTGGGCTGCTTCACTACCACCAGCTTAGATGATATAAAGGCATCTGGGGCCTCTGACCCATTATGCTCATGTTTTGACTTTAAAGCTTTGAATTGCATGACCTTTCCCCTGTAACTAAGCGCTAGCAAAAGGTGCCCTGAAACTTGCTGAATGGGTAACAGAATTTTCTGTGGCAGAGAAAACACCTTATCCTCAGTCCTAAGTCACCTATGGGTGCCTTCTTGGTAAAAAAAACTGGACATCAAACTCCAGGCCCTTCAGAGTCTGATCACTTTGAAGAGTTCAGCATTTCAGCCATGCCAGTGTGATATGGCTGTTCTTTTGCTGGACTCAGATTCACTTCAACAAAGAAAATTTGCAATCAGCTGAGTTATTTAATCATGCAAATAAATCAAAGTTCATATTGGTGGAACCAAGTATTTGGGATCATAATTCTTCTGATTTTAACACATCATCTTTTCCTATATTGCATTATTCCTGCTCCATATCTACTCGTGGATGCCATAATCAGCATCAGCAGATGCTATCAAGCCAAATAAAGAGGAACATTCTTTCCAAGTTTCTTTTGAAGACACTCAGGCTTTTGAGTATCTTTGTGTTATTGCCACTTGCTTATGAGACAGCAAAACACTAAAGTCAAAATAACTTACTCAGCAAGCAGAGAACAAAGGAAGTACATATAGCATTTAGAATGAAATAGGAGAAACAAAGATAATAATTCACATGGTCAACAAAATGGACATCTCTCAGGACAGGTTGATGGAGAGAAGGAGTTAGCAGGGAGAGGCAGATCATTGTGATAGATCACAGAGAGAAGAAAAGACAAGACATGCTTACTGAAGCATATGAGACCACCAGAAACCACGCCAGTCAGCAAAAAATTGAAAAACAAACTGCTGGCCCTTTATTAGCTTATTGCTTTGCCCAAAGCAGCAAGCTAAGTGTAATAAATAACCAAACCAATCAATTACGATGTTTAGAATTAAGGCTACAGCTGAAGCCACCAGCTGCTTCCACAGTGTTTGTTAAAAGCATTCTCACAGCAGCTCACAGGCTCTGCTGCTTCCTTCGCCCCTGCCCTCTCAGGGCTAAGCCCTGCAGGTACCACAGCTGGCCTGGTGATTCCTTACCCAGGCAAAGCTGTTACAGAGACAAAGGAATGAATAAAATAACAACTGTTTTCCAGCTAACAACTGATCTTGCCCTGAACGATAAATAGTTTCTCAGAATGAAGCTCAACAAAACACATTAATGATCCCTACCTGAGCCTGGATTTACAGCAAGCACAGGGGTAAAGGACATAAAGGCAAGACACAAGTCTTTTGGGAATCTCATCTGAAAACCCCAGTCAGTTGCTTTGCACTAAGAACACTCCAGGTTTTGAATCTATATTTATGTAAGAATATATGCCCATATATGTCAGTATATTTGCTTAAGTAATACAGGGGAGGGCACAAGCTTTGGAAAATTGAAGCTACTCTGCACAGCCACGCCACCCTCCCCGACTCAGCTGTCCTGGTACTGGGCTCTATCTGGAGAAGTTCAGCTTTGCTACTCCACTGGTTTCTACAAGCACCCCACTGCACTGCTGAGAGCTAAGCCTAAACTAACACAAGCCACAAGGCCAGTCCTGGAAGGGAAAAGGGTTTTCCAAAGTCTCCCAGTGCAGCATGGGGAGAAGGAGGAAATGGAAAACACTGTGTGAGAAGGAACAAATGAGAAAGAGTGACGCCACAGTGGACAAAAGCAAAAATTAGAAAGGGGAGGATGGTAAGAAAAATATGGAATGAGAGAAACTGAGAAAAAGAAGGTTAGACTAGAGCAAAGATAAGTTAAGCAAAAAAGTACATGGGATTTGGAATAGGAAAAAGAGCTGAAGCTGTCAGTTGTTGAGAAGACATTTTTACAGCTTGTTTCTTTGCTCTCTCCTCCTTGTGTGGAAGCAAGTGTAAGATACGTGGCCGTTACATATTTCTCTCTAACCTTCATGTTTAGTCAAGACTTACAATAACATGCTCTCCAAAATGGTACCTGAGCTTTGCTTTATTCTCCTAATTGAGAAAAAGCTGAATCCCACCACTGAATTACCCAGGGTTAATTTTAATTCAAGTAAATGTATTGCTTTCACTCCTTTCTCTGGAAGAAACTTGACTGTAATTATCTAGATAACTGTCTCTACACTGAAATCATATGATTTTTGTATAAGTGGTAGAACCGACTGCTGCAGAATTAACAATATTTTGTGACACCCAGTGTTATGAAAAGGATCCTTTCAGCAGGCAATAATCATTGGTTTGTCAATCTTCAATAAATCAAGGAAGATTAAGAAGAATGGGAACAGTAAAACTACCAATAAACAAATAAATCAATCAGTTTTGCTCTTGCACTGCTGTTCCATTTCAGTGCTGGCCCAGACTGTGTCCCAGCATGGCAGAATACAAGTCAAGGGCTGAAGTGGCTCTATGGCATTCCTGATGTAGGAAGAGGACAAAAAGCTGGATGCAGCATATACTATCTGCTCTATTTGTTTGTACAGTCAAGTCCTGGACTAGACAGATCCAAGCTGTAGTTCATCTAAGAGCATGGGGACACTTCTGAGTATCATAGTGATTTAATACCCAAAGAACAGGTTCACAGATCTGGAACTGAGATCTAGTATCCTGACTGATGATCCCAGTGGTTTGTAGTATCATGAATTCACATCATTTACACATACATACCCAGGTCACTCTGCCAGGGACCATTGGGCAAGGAGAGAGGGATTCCTGCAAGGCCACTCTCTGCATGGACTTCGGCAGTTACCTTGTGACCAAAAACTCTGTACAGCACTCTGTGTCATTCCTAGTGTCTGAAATTATTTCCGATACATAAATGCTTTCCATCTGTGGCTTAAAACTCTCACTCAGGAAATGGAAAACCCGACTTCATAAATCATCTTTTGCCCAAATGAATGTGAATTTGCACACCAGGACAGGACTGCAGTCATGTGGGAACAGAGAATCCTGCATACCAGGCTCTCCACAACCCAGATGGATTAGAGCTGCCGTGCAGTTAGAAATGTAAAATTAACAGCTCACAAAGGAATGGAGTCCAAAAGGCAGCTTGATTACATGTTGTTTAAGTGAAGACTCTAAGCCTGTGGCTGGGAGGTCCCATGGCTCTGCTTCCTGCCTCTTGATTTATTAGACACAAGACAATAGTTAAGAAAAATAAAAAAAGGCACCAGGAGGGACATTTAGGGTAATACTCATTATTGTAAAATTCCCCATTTGCCTCCTCTCCTAACTGCTCAACGATCCACCTTCAATGAGAAAAAAAGGATTTTCAAGCCTCCTTCACAGTTTGGGGATAGACACTTTGGAACTGGACAATCTGTATCTACCCATCTCAGGGTTAAGGGAGGAAGGATTTTGCTGATGAAACAGAGATATATCTGTGTTGTGTTTGTTTGTGTGACTTTTTAGGACCTCAAGTGTCATAAAATATGATGTAGGTGCTTTCACAGCCAGCTCAGTACTGACACATGCTATAGGATACATCTAGCAGCTCATGGGACCCTACCTTGCTGCCTGACTATTACTTCACATTTAAACTCTGCAAGTACCAAAAGTACTTCTTTTGGAGATAATTCACATCTTCTCCTTCCTTCAATCAGAATCACCACGTGCAAAGGAAGAATACAAATGACAGAGAGCTTCCTACCTCTTAAAAATTTGCCAGCAGGTAGGAACTGCCTCTTGAGAAAACAAAGCATTGTGCTAATCACCTAAAATCCTGCCACAAATGCATTTACTTGCTTTAACATTAATTTTGACCCCTCCTGATTGAAGAAGAGCTGTATCTATGACTTTCACGATAGAAGCAGACGGTCTACCAAATAGTATTAACTTCTTAGGAGAACACTTTATATTTTAATTTAGTTCCCAATTGTTCTTAATAAGGAAGAAGAAAGACTTCCAGCCGAAGCACCACATTTCTTTGAAACTTTCAAGGAAGTGACTAGAAAGTCATGTTATAAAATGAAGCAGTTAAACTCAATGTTTGTTCAATGCAAAGAGTCAGCACTTCCTATTCAATGTCTTCCTAATTGCCCCTTAGGATCAAAGTCTTTTGAATGATTGCCTGTCCATTCAAATCATTAATAGATGATCACTGGTCCCTTCAGTGCTATAGTAGCTTGTAATTTCTTGCAGAAAAGGGAAAATGCAGTCTTATATGGGTATATTTAAATATTTTAATGCATATTTAAAGGAAGATTTTTTTTAAGTGTTAACCTGTAGAAAAAAAAAATAGACATAAAAGTGGCAAGGCTTATCTGAGGAGCTGACTGCTTAAATATCTTTGGTAATTTCCTTTACCATTTACACCACTTTCAAATAGAATAGGAAGTGGAAAGATGGACCTATTAGGCATCCTACTGCAACAAATTAACTTATTTCAGCCATCAAAGCTCTGGTAAATTTGGTGTAAAACATGCTCAGGCCTTTCTCAGTAAAATAATATTTTGCTTTTTAAATATCCTTTCTGGCAGAGAGCATATTAAAACAAATATTACTGAGATATTTCTTCAAGATCAAAGTCAATTATAAGATGGTCCCACTGTACCTCTAAATGGAGTTTTAATTTGTGTATATAATGTTAGAAATAATGGTTTTCCCATTGGGGTACTCATTTCAATTAGAGAAATGAGGACAGGCAGCACTACCAGCATTTACTAAAATTCTGGGCTAGCCTGTAGTGGACAGTATGATTTTACAAATGCCCTTTCATTACATGCATATAAACTGCGAGGCACTAATTAAAAATGGTGTAATTTACACAGGTAAATAGACAAGATCTTACATGCTTCCTTCCTTGTTATCTCAACTAGAGATCTTTCAGAAAACATGCCTTCCAAAAATAACACAATAAGTTGCCTAAAGTCTAAAAAACACAGTTTGTGCAAAAGTCATAAAATATATCTCTCTCCTCCTAAAACCCCATCACAAGAGAGGTGAGATCAGAGTTCAAATCAAATTTCCCAGTCTAAGCATGAAGATCTAAATATTGCTGTAGAATTTGATGTGTGAGCTACCTCTCAGATGGTTGTCTGCTCATCTGTCCTTCTGAACACGAACATGATTTTATTATAGTAAGACAAGTAAATGTCTTTGAGACCACTGCTTGTGCTTTAATCCTAAAATCAGCTGAAAATGGCATTAGTGTTATTAGTCACTATGCACATTCTAAAAGCACCAGAGCCCCAGTTGGGCTGTGCTAGTTGATAAAAGAAAAATTAACAAAATTACTATCTCAGAATCCCTTGATGTCCAAAGCACAGGTTTAACTTGAGCTTTACTTAGCCTAAGTAAATCTAGTGACTTCAAGAGGATGATGGAGGTGTTTCAAGTTCAGAACAAATTTACACACTCTGAGGATCTGGGCCAGAGTGCTCATCAGCATTGTCAAAACTGAGCTCTAAAGCAGAATCCTATCAGCATCAAGCCTGCTGGAAGAGATACGAAGAAAATTTAACTGTACATGTGTTCAGGAGCATTTTGTTGTTTTAGCTGCTTTGCATGAAAAAACCACAGGTATGTGTAAAGCAGGTTAAGAATGTTTTAATTGATTTTCTAGGTTTTTTTTACATTTACCAGAAATACACTGTTACAATTTGGAGAGGGAGGAAAAAATCCTTTTTTTTTCCTGTACAAAAGCTTGGCAAATAGATACAAATGCACAGTCTGAGAAAGCTGATAAAGTGGGTGACACAGCACAATTAACAGCACAATAATTTTTGCTGTCTCCAGAGACCATGAGCAAAATCCAGCACAGTACTTTCAGGTGCTATAAATCTAAATGAACGGTTCAGATCAGTGCGAAAAGCTCTTTCAATAACAAAACTTATCACAACCTGATGATTTGTTCCCTTGGACTTAGAACTAAATCCAGCACATAGAATAAGGCAGGTGCTACCAAGTGCAACCTACAGTGTTCTAGAAAGACCCACAGCCATCTTCATATTTAATTTTACCTAAAAAAAGCATTTACTAAAGAACTTCGTTTGCCAAGTCAAGCACTCAAAAATGAGCAAAGAACAGAATTAAGATGGCTTTTGTGATTTTCCATCAGCCCCGTATGCATATGTACTCTGTAATAGCCTTTAATTCCCTCATCACAGGCTATTTTTTTCCACTGGCCCAATGCTGAGCAGAACAATTGCACAGAAATTACCACTCAACCCTGGCAACTCCAGCATTGTAGCATGTTCAATTGCTTTCTAGGGATGCCATATGTGCAGTCTGTTTGGTAGCAGTAGGAGGGAGTTGGAAAGGGAAGTAATACACTTTGCATAGACAATTCTGCTACTGTCCTCTAACTACATCCTTACTGAGCATGTGTGAACTCAGATTTTCTAGTTTTGTGGTAGCCGGCTTGGGGTGGATCAGAGATGTGATAAAGTCCACACCACTACTTCTTGTTTTCCTTGATAAAAAAAACAGGTGACAGAATTCTTCATTACCTCAGTACTTCTGCAATAGAAATAGAAAACATCAGTAGATCCCAGAGCAAAATTTTGCACAAAGGAGTGACAACAACAGCGGGGGATCCAGACCCCTACTCTCACATCTATTTAGAGTATAGAATCATAGAATCAATAAAGTTAGAAAAGACCTTTAAGATCATCAAGTCAAACCACTAACCCAGCACTGATGTGTTCACCATTAAACCATGTCTCCATCTGCCACATCCATGTGCCTTTTGAACACTTCCAAACACAGTGATTTCACTATGGGCAGCCTGTTCCACTGCTTGACAGCCCTTTCAATGAAGGAACTTTTCCTAATATCCAATCTAAACCTAAACTTACAGATATTTCCTCTGGTCCTGTCACTGGCTGCCTGGGTGAAAAGGTTGATTCCCACCTGGCTCCAATCTCTTTTCAGGGAGTTGTAGAGAGATGTAGGGTCCCCTTGAGCCTCCTTTTCTCCAGGCTGAACACCTCTAGCTCCCTTCAGCTGCTTCTCATCAGACTTGGGCTACAACCTTTCCTTACCTCTGTTGAACATCTCTGGACATGCTCCATCCACCACCTCAATGCCTTTGTTGTAGTGAGAGGCCCAAAGGTTCCCTTGTGATAATTTAAGCCATGACAATTTTGGTTCATCATTAAATACAAATGTATCAAAGTGCTTGCTTGGGGACCCAGGACACTGCTTTGCCCCTGCATCCTCAAATATTAAGTTGATAGTAGTGAATTAAACAGTACTAAGCACTGTAACTTGATAGTCTGTAACATTTATTTGTTAAAAAGAACTCTACTGTGATACTGGTTCTGGTCAGTCAATACCTTCTAAATTCCTGTGCACTGTTCAGCTAGCAAGGACCAGAGATCATTCTTAATAGACAGTTTGGGCCTGCATACTTGTAAGAGTTTAACAGTAGAGAAATTAATCCCTTCTGGAGCAGATGGGTACCTAGAGTGGTCCCACATACATGTTCCACAAGCTGGAGTAGCCATGATAAAGTCTGACTGGGGAAGGTATACTAAAATAAGTAGTTACTAACCACCAAGATTAATGCTGTTCAGAATATCATTATGCTTATATTGAAGGATTTTTTTTTTTCAACCAAAAGCCTCAAGAAATTCTTTGGATGCTTAATTTCATTATAATTTCTGCCATAATTAAAAGGGATTCTGCTCCATTGATACTCCAATTAGATTTTCTTTTGAAATACTAAGGGTAAGCACAGCCATCATCTCTGCCAACTGCCTGGTTCTGCTTTGCTTTTTAAAGAGTCTCTTTGCATAATGAAGTGATGCTGCAGTTGCACTGGGCAAGCAAGGTGAGATGCTGCTGCTGTGTCACCTGCTACCATATCTGAAAACAGCCAACATATCCTGTTCTCATCACCTGTCTAGTCAAGAGCTTCTGAGTGCAATAGGGACAGGCTTGGAAGTTAAGGTATGATAAAAATAGAGAGGAAGATAGGAAAAGCTGGAGATGATGGGAGAGTTTATAGGTTAGCACTGAAACACAAAGATTCAAGAACCTCTATCTACAGAGCACTAGATCCTACTGTCTCAAAGAAAAGTATGTGAGTGGTGCTTTCAGAGCTTTTAAGTTTCAGCATAAACAGTAGTTTGAAATCTTGATGAAGAGGAAATGACTTTCTGGGTCATTATTTTATAGATCATCTAGGATGCTACCTGGGCAAGGATGTTACCTGTTTAAGTATACTTAACAACCCCTCACCCTACAAAGATTTCTATCGACTACATAGCTCAACTTTAACTACAGGTAAAAACCTCAGAGAACGCATCACTGCACATGTTCAATAGAAATGTATGAGCTGGCTGCAAAGCAGGCTTTGAAGCCATCTTCTAATTTATGCTAGAAAAGGATGGGAGAGAAACACTGCACTATAACCGAGGAGCATTTTTCACTGCCAGTGACATCCCTAATTGAGATTACTCTATGACTAGTTACCCACAAAAATGTTTGGTATTTAAAAACATGGGAAAAAAGGCCATTACAGGAAACAATTCTTTCTGTCTCCACTTAACTGCAATCAAATTACATTATTTCACACTAATTAGTATGAAATAAAAACATGGACTCAAGGAGAACTCCTTCCATGAGACATATAAAGATCTGTAAAACTGATTCTTTTTCAGCATCTGTGTGCAAAGGTCAATCTAAGTCGTGAAATAAAGATTATAGCAGTACATCTGTGCCACTGTCATAAAGACAAGGCCAGCACTTCTGGAGTCAGCCTGCTGTTATTTTCTTTTCTGGGGGCTTACTGCAACTATAAAACCTCACTAAAAGCAACTGATAAAAGCTTATGGGTTGAGAGCCCATATCTTACCATTTAATAAAACCAGAAGGAATTACATTAATCTCTCCTTGTATTAAAGATTCTGAACTTTATGGAATGATCAGACATCTAAAGGGCCAACTAATGCGTGGTTTCATGGCACACTGATGCAGACTCCAGATCAGACGGAGCCTTATGGATACACAGCCACAACCTGCTTTCAACTGGTTAAATAATCAGTTATATTGGTGGTCTGCTTCTGAATGGAAGTCATTCTTCCAATGATACACAATGATGAAAGAGGATCAGGCAAAAAGGACAAAAGGACCTCTTCAATCAGTGTCAAAATAAAACAATAAGCAGAAATAAAAAAAGTAATATATTAAAGGCAGACAATAGGGAAACAGAGAGTAATCTATATAAATCTAAAGCCATGGAGAGAGGCAAAAAGAAGCTGAGGACACCAAGAAAAAATACATGTCTTGAAAAAAACCCACAGAACAATAGAACTTTTTTTTCAGTGTACTGAAACCAAGCAAAATGAGCAGCAATATTGATGGAGATAGGGAAATTGCTAATAATGTTGTAGTAAAGACCGAAGTGTTCAGTAAGAATTTTTGTTCTGGTTTTTGAAAATAACTACAATAATGCAATCATTTCACAACCAATAAGTTTTTTCCAGTCCATTAATAACCAGGAATTATACTGAACTACATCTATTTAAGGACAAACATTTTTTAAATCTGCAGGCTCATTTAACTTGTACCCAGTAAAGAAGAAGGAAGAATCTGACTCACTGATTAATATTGAATCAGCTGCCAAGAAATTAGAACAGGATAATTATGCTACAAATATTTAATAAGGGAAAAGGACAGGATGCAAGTCGCTTGGTTTGGTAGTCTGATATCTATTACAGACAAAATAATGGAAAAGACAGAATTGAACTAAAAGAGAATAAAGAAAGTGAATGCATGGTATCTCAGGCCAACCACATTGCTTTTCTGAAAAACAGATGTTAAGAAACAGTTACTCTTTCTTTGACAAGATTACGGTTTAATAAGACATTTGATTTATTTGATGTGATTAAACAAACAAGCGTTTTTCCAGGGTATAAAGACACATATACATATATTTAAAAACTAACTGAAAGACATTAAAATTATCATTGGTGGTAATAGCAATCACGTTACAATTTCTTGTGAAGTTCAACAACTGATAGTTGGTCCAAAATTATTCAACATTTGCGTCATTGTTATGTAAGTAAACATAAAATCATGGATCACTAAACATGTAGATGACTCAAATACTTCAACTGAGAAATACAATGATGAGGGCAGAACAGAAAAACAGAAGACCAGGGCAGTAAACACATTTGAATGATTCAAACAAAAAGTGCCAATGGTCAGCTTATGGATAAGACTTTATAGATAATGGACTGCAAACTGTGTCCATGAGATGGGACACAGGCAACTGGAAAGCAGAGAGAGCAAATGACTTAAGGAGTAAGCACAAGAAGATGCTGTACAACAATATCCTAATGTAACTTTTATAGCCCAGAAAGACCTAATGAGAGATGCTTACATATGTAAGTTTGGAAAAAGTCAGCTTTTTGTATTTGACTTACCTATGTAAAACAGGTGGAGTAAGTAGCTAGAGTTTGCTGGGCTTCAATGTGCAAAGAGGTCAGCCTGCATGATGTGAGAGTTTATGGTTATAACATACTGGAAACCGAGAAAAGAATTTTAAATTAAAATTATTGGAATCCTTAGGCTTCGACCTGACTCCAAATAAACACTGCATTAGCTGAGAGAAGATGTAAACTTGACTAGTATATTTATCACTCTAGACTTTGAAGGTGTACTAAGCACTTTGCAAAGCAGAAAATTTGCCACCAAGTTCAGAACATACTGTTATCCCATGGAGTATCTACATTATAGTACTTCCCAGTTACCACAGATTAGCCAAGTCTGGCAAAATTAGCAGGTTTGCAGTATCTTCTTCTCTACTTTTCCAGTAAAATTTTCTTGCAGCAGCATCTCTCCTTTGAGTCCAGAAAAGGAAACGAAGCTGGTGAAGGATCTAGAGAGTAAGTCCTATGAAGAGTGGCTGAAGGAGTTGGGGGGTTTTATCCTGTAGAAAAGGAGAGGGACCTTATTGCTCTTTATAGCCACCTGAAAGGAGCTTGTAGCCCAGTGGGGGTCAGCTTCTTCACCCAGGCAACAAGTGACAGGACAAGATGACACAGTCTCAAGCTGTGCCAGAGGAGGTTCAGGTTAGACAAAAGAAGAATTTCTTCATGGAAAGAGATGTTAAGCCTTGGAATGGACTGCCCAGGAAAATGGTGGAGTCACCATGCCTGGAGGTGTTCAAGAAACAACTTGATGTGGCACTTTATACTGTAGTTTATTTGACCTTGTCATGTCCCACTGAAAGTTGGACACCATGACCTTAGAAGCCTTTTCCAGATTACAGTAATTTCACGACTATAAGGCGCACCCTTTTGACTAAAACTTTCCCCCAAACCCGGAAGTGCGCCTTATAGTCCGGTGC
>PYHW01009633.1:34877-60796 GCA_013186435.1 Turdus rufiventris
CGGAGCAGCAGCGGGCACGCCCCGGCCCCGCCGGGTACAGGCGGGCCTGGGGACCCGCGGTGCCCCTCCTGCCGGGTACAGGCGGGCCCGGGGGCTGATGGCTGCCGGGTACAGGCAGGTCCAGGGGCCCGCGGCACCACGCCTCCCGGTGCCAGGCGGGCCCGGGGCCCACGGCCACTGGGAGGAGGCAGGCCCGGGGGCCCGCGGCGCCACCCGTCGGGTCCATGTGGGCTCGGGGGCCCATGGCTGCCGGATGGAGGCAGGCCCGGGGGCCCGCGGCGCCACCCCGCTCCCGGGTCCATGCGGGCTCGGGGGCCCATGGCTGCTGGATGGAGGCAGGCCTGGGGGCCCGCGGCGCCACCCCTGTCGGGTCCTGGCGGGCCCAGGGGCCAATGGCTGCCTGGTGGGGGCGGGGCCTCGGCCAGCAACCTCGCGGGAGGAGCTGGGGGCGGAGCCTCGCTGCAAAAAAAAGTGCGCCCTATAGACGGGTGCGCCTTATCTGATCTACAATGTTGCAAATTTTGCTGACTCCCGGGGGGTGCGCCTTATAGTCAGGTGCGCCTTATGGTCGTGAAATTACTGTAAGTGATTCTGTGATTCTTTCAAAAGCACATCTATCACGATGTATTTTTCTAATCGCAACACTTTTAATGTCAGGTTACAGATCTTATTTAGATGGAAACAGTGAATGTTCTTTAATGGAGCTTCTATGGTAAGGTTTTTAACACCCATCTGAATGAACTGATCTTCACAAGAATAACTTTAAAGTGGCACCTTGTACCTTTATCACCTTTATTTTAAAGCACAATAGTGGTTAAATCACTAGTACTTCCTTTGCTCTAAATGATAAAGCTAAGAGTAGCTGCTAGCCAAGCATACACTTGAAAATTCAAAGTAAAAAAGAAAAAGATGCACACAATCACCTAATAATAGGAGTTCTCGCTGACTTTGCAGGTGATAGAAAAGATCTACATTATGATTTGTACCACCACGTACTTAAAGCTGCAGCAAAAGACAACAAAACAGGCAGAAATGTAACACTGAATGTAACTCACTGTGTTTTTAATTTACACAGAATCCTAGAATGCCATGGGTTGGAAGAGACCCTAAAAAAATGGCCATCTAGTTCCAATCACCGTGCCATGGGCAGGCAAGCCTACCACTAGACCAGGTTGCTCAAAGCCCCATCTAACCTGGCCTTGAACACTGCCAGGGATGGGGCAGCCACACCTCTGGCAACCCATGCCAGTGCCTCACCACTCTCAAAATGAAAAATTTCTTTCCAGTATCTATGTAAACCTACTCTCTTTCAGTTTAAATTAATTTTGTGTCCTTCTAATTTCTCTCATTCTCTCCATGTGTGCATGCATGTTGAGAGGGAGGTGGAGTAATGCCAGTAAAGAGGTGGGGCTAAAGCATTTGAGTCACTATTTCATTGTGGATCTGGCCAGGGAAAGTTCATTTTGCCAGATTCCCTGAGGCAGCTTTCCTGAGCTCTCACCAGCCTCTTGCAAACCTTACACACAGCAGCTGCCCTTGCTGGTTCTCTAATATAGTGATGTGTGACTGAGGTGAACAGAGTCCTGTGACCTTCCCATCTTTCTGCTACAGAAGAAAAAATGCAAAAATATTTCTGCAACTTCATGCATTTTTGAGTAGTTAAGCAGAAGCTCAAGTTCATGGCATCTCTCCATGAGGTTGAGACTATTTTCATGCCTTAGCCTTTGTGAGAAAATTTACAAGGGCAAAATTTGGGGTGCAATAACAAAAAAGATAATTCAAAACTGGATTGAAGCGTTAACATCTGTCATGATTTATATTTTATCTTCAGTCAGGTCCATTTCCAGAACCAGGAATTTATAAAAATATATGCAGATTTTTCCAGGTCCTGTTGCAGACACTGTGCCAAATGCCACTGGCTCTGACTGCATTTGAACCAGTGCTGAAGGAAATGCAGTTGCTCCAGTTTAAGAGGAGGAAGTGCACATTAAGAGTAAGCCCTGTGTTCCCTAAATGTCAGGCGTATGAAAGGAAGAGCTAGATGTCATCTAAACCGTCCTGCTTAATGAGGGAGTGGCACTAACCCTCTTGCCCCACCAATGTTTGTCTGCATTTGGTACAATAAGAGACAGCTTTAATAGAAAAAAACAAAACCCCACATATTCAAGTACTGCTGTAGAGGAAGAAATAGTAGTGTGGGCTCGTGATGATGATCCCCTCTCAACCAGTGTGCTGGAATGCTGTTTCACAAACATTTATAATACACAAAATAAATCACTGGTAATACTAAAGTACCTTTTAGACTGGATCTGACATTTTTATTGATTAAGGGTGAAATTAAATAAATGAGTTTGAAATTACTGAGTGATTAGACCACAGTGATTTTGTGAAGATGTGAAAGAACCAAGAAAGGACCTCAAAGCTCAGTTTGAGGTAACAGATTGACTTCATAACATAAAGGCTTAGCTAGAACAGATTGTTTAGCTCCCATTTCTGCCTTTTTTCAAAGACAAGATGGAAATAGAAAACATTCAAAGATTTTGATTTATAGTCCTTGTAAATCAAAAGAACAAATATCAACAGTAGCAAAATAGAACTTAATCTGGGATCAGAAAAGGAGTATTAAAGCATAAAGTGAAAGCAGCCTCTTGGTAGGGTAATAAATTGTTTTATATTTTAATCTGAATAAAAATCTTAATATCAAGGTACAAATGTAGGATTAATAGATATTGAACAAATTTAATAATTAAGCATTAGCAACTCTTCCTATTGATCTCTTACCATGTAAACACCATGGTAATTGGTACCCTATACATCCACTGCTAATTAATTAGATTTCCAAGAGCTTTGGAGAGCTGCTTTAAATTGGGTTTGCTCCATAGCATCGAAGAATCATGGACAAACTGAGCTAAAGTTAGCTTTTGAGGTGATTCTTCAACAATAAAAAGAAAGACACTTTATGAAACACATCGCAGTCCTAGCACACTTTTACTGTCAAAGCATTTTGCCTGCAGCAAGCAACACTGTTCCTCAAGTGAAGCTGCATCTGTACAGAGTTCAAATGAACACAGAGCTGAAAAGTAGAGAGCTCTGGCTCCAATAAAAAGGAAGGACTGTTTTGGCTTCATAATATATTTTCCAGCCCTAGCTTTAATCTAAATCAAATGCCCATCTTTCTTGCTGTTCATGCAATGCAACCGCAGCACATGCTTAAGTATAGGAAAATTGCAAGTGCCTAACAACATCAAATTGTACTTCCATCTAGTCTGGAATCTACATCAGGCAGAGGATAATAACTTCTGTTTAAACAGGCAGAAACTATTCTCCATCACTAATTAATTCAGAAATTGTTCCACAGACCTAGCCAAACAGCTGCTGGGCATGGAGATCTGGACAATCAAACAGGTATTTTCTGTTTCTAAACTTCCCCCCAAGCAGTACAGCAATGTCAGAGACTCTTTACAATGCTCTGCTAGCAGGTCTGGCATCTATAAGGTACAAGAACTGCTGGCAAAGTATTAGCACAGCAACACACCTCGTGGGACTCTCTCTGCCGTTAGAATCTTGCTAGAAACTAGCCCTCCAAGGCAGAACTCAATGCTATAACAGATCCCATCAAATCCCAGCAAAAGCCATAAATTTTTTTCTTGTCTAGCTGTCTATTGAAGGGACATTCCTCAAATGGAGAATTAAATTCTAAAGTCATGTCTCTTCAGGAACTCCTGGAATAGCAAATTTGCAGGGCAGTTCTGAGCTGCTCAAAGAGGCCTTTGATTTCAATGGTTCCATCACTTGAATGTTGCAGCCCTGACAGGCCCCTGCTTTTCTCCTTGCTCTCACTCCATGAGACAAGTTTCTGTGGTGCTCATGGGATTTGCATAAGCTGTGTGAGTGCAAAACACTGATGGGCACTGTCGCCACTGCCTTAGTGTGGTGTCTGACTACAGTAATTTCACGACTATAAGGCGCACCCTTTTGACTAAAATGTTCCCCCAAACCCCCAACACGTGCCTTATAGTCCGGTGCACCTTATATGATGGACAAAGTTGCGAAAACTGGCAACTCGAAAGTGCAAGCCGCAATGGGGGGCCGGTGCCACGGGAGCGCCGAGTCGTGAGCTGGGGCGGGAGCGGGCGGCCACGGCCAGCAGGAGCCATGTGGGGAGGGAGGGAGCTGCCACCGGCCCTGGCCTGGGCGCAGGGGGAACAAGAAGCCGGACGGTGCCACCCCCAGCCAGCAGCAGCCACACAGGGAGAGAGGGAGCGGGCAGCACTGCACTGCCCCGAGCCACGGGCAGCTTCGAGCTGCCCTGAACCGCAGCAACCCCGAGGTGTGAGCTGTGGCCTCCCCGAACCACGGCAGCCCCGAGCCACGGCTGCCCTGAGCCCCGCCTTGCCAGCTGGGGGCGGGCACGAGTGCCGAGCCCCATGCACAGGGACCACGCTTGGGGCTGCATTTAAAGGCTACACCAATCTGTGAAAAATGTTTGCAAATTGCGCACCTGCCAGTAAACTCCACAATCATGGGATTCTGTTTCTAATTCTTTACTTTGTTGCGCGCAGCACGGATCTTTGCGGCAAAAAAAAGTGCGCCTTATAGTCCGGTGCGCCTTATATAATGTACAAAGTTGCAAACTTTGCTGACTCCTGGAGGTGTGCCTTATAGTCCAGTGTGCCTTATGGTCGTGAAATTACTGTACTTGAGAAGGGGGCAACAAGTCAATCAAAAGCTGGTTAAGTCAAATGAAAACCAGCTTTTGGTTTTTAATACTGTTATATTTTGTTTGTCATTTTATCTCCAGACCAGTGACCCTGTAAAACCTTCACCTTGATCACAGTGTTGACACATGACAGCAGCCATTCAGCTGCTATGGACATCTATTTATGTCTCCTCTCCTCATTTTGAAACAGCCCAGCAGGATAAATGAACCTCAGACTGCTAAATGCCATAAAGACTTAAATGAATTAATAGAAACTCTGCCTTTTAGGCTCAAACAAATGATTTAGCAAGTTCTCCAGATGAATTTCAAAAAGGACTGGCTTCAGCAAAAAACTTCAGAAATGGCCAGTGCTTTGTTGTTTCCAAGCAGCTCTGCCTGCCGCAAATGGGCACCTACCACAGCTGTGTCTGAGTGTGTCACAGAGAAAGTACTGCCCATAGCAGAGTCTCTTCTGTATGTCTTTAGCTCCACACTTCTAAAGACAGGTAAGGCCTGAGCTTTTAATATTTAAACAGAGGGCTGTGACATGCCTGATGCTGTGAGGAACATCCTGAAGGCCTAGATACCACCCTGAAGCATTTCCATTATCTGACCAGTGTAGAAAAAACAGATTAAAAGCCAAGCTGCTGCCATGGGACCCAACCTAAAGTCCATTCACTTAAATGGGAACCTTTCCAATGACCCCAGTTTGCTCTGGAGGATGAAAATGGTCATTAAAGACCAAAAACTTCTGTGGTTTTTTTAACTGACAAGAGTAGATGGAAAGCAGTCAAGATCCCAATTCTCATAGACTGCTACACGGATTAGACCTTATACTCATGACTAAGTTATACCTTACCACTCAGACTGTCCCCATGGCACTGAAAAGAGCAAGGCATTGCTTATATGAGAAAAGGTATCTGTAAGAAGATGCAACTATGCAAATGCCGGGGGGGGAAACCCCAAATCAGAGGAAAAACAGTAATTTGTCTGCAAACAGACCAGGTTACTTAGAATACTAAATAAGTTCCTGTTAAGAATTACATAGTTCATATCAAAATGCAAAATGTCTCAGTTTAATTTAGTGAAAGTACAAACATTTTGACTCCCTCCTAAATTTCTTTTCTTTTGGTTTAGGTGATACAATTCTCATCTGCAACTTGACAGGATGTAAAAAATAATTACAAATGAAAAGGTTATTCATAATTTTTAAATGAGTTAATTAGTAAACCCCGCCAGAATCACTCATTAAAGTAATTAATAATTGATTATACTTGAAATTAAACACAATTTTTCATCAAAATCTAATTAAATATCTGCCTTTTTTCTTGTTGCTTAGAACACTGGGTCTGGTAGAGACAATCTTTGCTAAATATGTTTATGCTGAACTGAACTATTGGATTTGATTTTTAATAATTGGTAGTTCCTTTAGAAATTAGTAATTATGACCCTTAATTACAGTGGTTCAACCTGCTCAGCATTTCTGGTACCTTGCCAGCCATCCGTGGTGTCTGGCAAATGCCAGCAAATTCACTTGAATGGAGAGGATAAAAAGGATGGGAGGGCACTCAATGGACCTTCCTTTTAACAACGTTAACTGTGGTTTTAAGCAGGAGTGTGATCTTTTGTGAACTCTGAGACAGGGCTCTGAGTTGGAGAGTAGCAAATCAAACTCCTCTCCATCTATCAACCAGCACATACCTCCTCCTCCAGAATGAATTGGCACTGCTACACTGCGCTGAAATGATTCTCCTCTGACACACAGAGATAATGTCCAGAGGAACCATGTTCAGGACATAAGGAGAATACCAGACAAATGAGAAAGGTGATTCCAAATGTACATAGCAAATGATGAAAACTGACTGCATATTTCATCAAACTGCTGCTGATTTAATGCTGGTTAATTAATCATTCCTGTTCCTCTTACAGGAGACATAAAAGTGACCAGAGTATGATGCAAGGCAGAAGTGGAAAAGTATCAGTCATTAAAGAAGTGTATATAAAAGGAACACAGTAAAAGCAATCCTTTGTGGTGGTGCTAATTACATTCATGTAAAATGAAAGCAAAATCTTTCAATCCAGACTAAGATTTGTCATTCTAACCACAAGCTTTTATATTAGATCATTAGCGTACAGGAAGTCACAGCAAAATCAAAAAGACTCATTCGTGCCATGAGAAATGGGCTTTTTTTACCCATGATCACATCTAAAAGGGTTTGACAACTGGAGTTTGCACCACAGACAATTTAACATAGAAGTCTAGGAATGGACTTTTTAAAGACACTTATAACTCACATATCAACCAGAACTAAAGAAAAAGTAATGGTAACATTCCAACTTTACAGGCTTAAAAATACAATTTTCCCTTCTAGCAGTTCAATTACTTTTGCAAAACACACTAAGAATGCTTTTTTGCAACGAACACTAACAAACCTCATAAACAAAAAAAAATCAGATCACACACAGTTCAAGAAAAATCCACTGCTTTTCCACCCAAGATGCAAATTTTATCAGCACCACCTACTCTAAAAAGACTCTGCTGAACCACAGTCTCAACCAGTCCTTCTCCATCCTCCTGATCACCCTGTGAACTCCAATATAATTAGTTACATGTCACTGAAATGGGTGTGTGACTAAATGATAGAATTAAACCACATTTTTGTGTATCAGGATCTTGGTTCTGACCCTACCCCATCAAAGTCAACACTGACAGACCATAATGGGACTGGGATTGGGATATGGACTTCACCACCTGTTTTAATGGGATGCTTAGAGAAAAACTGATGGCTTTGCCTCATTCCAGGTACACTTTCCTCTGCAGAATGTAAACAGTCCATGATATTGAAGGGAGTACAACTCCCTCATAGGACTCATGTTTTACTAAGCCCTGCTGGCTTTATGACAGGTGTTAAGCCTTCTACCACAACACTGCAACATAAGTCAATAGATGCCTTATTTACCACAGTCTCAACCCTCTGATTCCCAAACATGAGCAGTATGGGGACGTTTGTAGAGAAAAGAAAAAAAAAAGAAGAAAAACAAGCAGCAACAAGCTTACCTATGAAATAGGCCAGCAGGATCACCAGCGTGACTGAGATGACAATGGCACTCAGAGCAGCACATTTCCAGTTACAGTACTTATAGGGTTTCTTCAGGTTAAAGGCAGGCCTAGAAAAGGTACTTCTGGGAAGGGGCCTAGGGGGAGGTGAGTACACAGTGCTGGACGTCAGGGGATATCCCGGCGACGTTGTACAAAAAAGGGGAGAAGTGCCTCCAGGTTTGAACAGGAAGTGCCTGAGGGAAGAAAGACCAACAGCAAGTGACTCCTTACACAAATTGATGCTCAGGGAGGCGTGGGGTGGGAAAATGGTGACTGCTGCCAGGACGAGGAAGCAGCTCCACACAATGCTGGCTACGGACATGGACGGCATGCACAAAAGAGAAGAATAAAAATCAAAGGCAAGTCACACAGAGTAAAAGAAAACAAAACCAAAGAATCACAGTGCCAACAATGCCACAGAGAACTCTTCAAGGGTGGGAGTCTCCTCTGTGGAAGAGCTGGCGTTAGAGTGAGATGATAACCCCAAGCACAGCTACGACAGACTGGTGGCACGGGCAGAACTGGGAGCCTGCTCGCACTCCCACAGAAATGCCCTACGGAGGCTGAAGAGGAGCGGAGGTCAGATTAAAGAAGGGAGGGTGTTTATCAATTTATTGATCACTGCATGAGAGCGTTTTTTGTGTGGCATTGGTGAATGGAGATGGGAAAAAAGAGCTTAAGCCATTCCATAGCACCCAAATTGTCACAGAGGGGAATATTCACACTGTCCCCATCCAGCAAATTTAAGTGTCAGGCAATGGTGTGGCTAAAAGCATCAAAGTCCTCTGTATTGCCATGGGGAGAGGTGCCTGCTTCCACAAAGCAGTCCAGAGCACCTTGGATTGAAGTCTACTTTTTAAAAAGTGTGAATTACTGTCAAAGGCAACAGCATGTCCTGTTCAGTGACACATTGGGAGGCACCGTATTTTGCCCATTATGAAAAACACAGCCTGAGAGTCAGCCCATGAGCACCTCGGGTGAGACTCATGGAAGTCAGCACAAAAAGAGCACACTGAAGCCCATGAGTTTCTGAAATGAAATGTTCCAATGGAACTTCTGTCCCTGGGAGTACTAAATGAAAAACCTGATTTTGGTGGGACATCATGCTGTAGAAAGCATTCAAATTCTGGGAATGAAACCAGGTAAATGGAGTGGGGTAATCTACTACCATGCTACTGTAAAATAAAAATGCACCTTGTGAGGACTGATAAACAGCCCCAACGCCCTTTGCACATTCTGCCATGGCTTATGGGGCCAGATTTTGCAGCCAGAGTAAATGCAATCAGCATGCATTCATGGGAGTCAGTCAAGCCAGTGGCTAATACCAGATGAGGAGGTGACTCTATTTTCCCCATGAAGTTACTTGTGCAGTCACGGGGGAAACACCACATGCAGAAACATCACAGTGCAGAAAAGCCACCAATTCATGCAGAAAAATGTAATACATAATTATCCAAAATAGGTTCCTGTAATACTACAGCCATGTTTCTATTGGTACTCTAAGCATGACTGCTGAGCATTAAAGAAAGATCCTTTATTTCTACTAATGCTCTACATAAAGAAAAAAAAATACAGCAAGTCAGATACTATCCCATTTTTGAAAAGTATTTAGATAGAGATGTATCTGTTGTGAGAAAAGAGGCACCTGCAGTGTTCAAGTACACCAAAAAGCTCTTGTGTGAATGATGGCTACCAAACTGTGAGCTGCCAACACAAGATTCAACAGTTCTGGCACCAAGTATCAAGTCTGAAGTACATTATAACTTAAAAGTTAAGCCATAAAAATTTCTGCAAAATTGCCAGAATGGGTGTTTAAGTCAAACTCCAGCGCTTGGCTTACATACACCACTAGCAGACACTTGTCAGATAAGGTATATGAAAGATATCAGTTTGACAAGTAAGTATCAGGCTGTCAGCACAATAAAGGTTTCAAGTTTTTATGAAAATTAAATAATTTTAGTTAATATAGGAGTTGAAATTGCTGTAGGTACCTCCTACAAATGAAATGACTTTCAAAACGATAAGGGGATAAAAAGAAAATGGCATGCAGTGGCTTACTAGCATATTAATGAGTTTGCCATTAGTATGTACAGGACACAATGCTCCAAGACCCAGAAACTCATTTTTAAAGCCGTATTGTAAGAGGTCAGCAATGGTGTTGCCCTTAAACATCACTGATATGACCAAATGCTTTCATGCAAGGATCATAATGACTGTACAGTAAACAGGAAGACCACATAAGTGTCACATACCCATCATTGTAAGCACCGTCATGTCGGGAGGAGGTGAGAATGTCCATCTCAATGAGGTTGTCCTGCAATGTCTCTAGGAATGTCTGCTTTGCTATGTTTCTACATACATATGGAAACATGAATGAAGCCAGTGAGTCATGCATATATGAAGTGTGAGCTTATAAACCACAATGGTTATAGTGCAGTTGTGCATGGAATTAGAATGATAGACCATATATTTATATGTATAAGATGCTACACATATACATATATAGCTTTAAAAAATGTTCACTTCTTTATATATACACTATATATATGCATATACACACATATAAGCACACACGCCCATGTGCATGTATCAAAAAAGTCTTTGTTCATTGCACATTATTTATTGCCAGTGACACATGAAACCTTCCCAACTCCTGGATCCAAAGGACCAGATTTCAATCCAGCCTTGCTGCAATCTGGTAATACTCCTTCCTGCATCTGTGTTACTATAACTCTGAAAAGGCACAACACAGTATCTATATCCCACTGCGGACAGTACCTTGGTAGCACTCTTGCATGTAACTTTCTTACTAATTTCCAGCTAAAATCTGTCACTCCTTTACCTTAGTTTCAGTTTTGGATTTGAGAACTTTTAAGTTTCCAATTTGATTAATTTATTTTCCTTTGTGGAATAATAACTCACTATATAGAGTAAAATTTTCAAAATGTAAATATTGCTCAATATGAATATTCCAAATAAAGATCTCTTGGTGATAAGCAGACAGAAGCTAGAAACAGGTTAAGCTGTAACCCAAATTCCAGCACCAGAGTATTTGCTATAATCTGGATAATACAGGCAATAAGCAAGATACTTAGGGCCTGCACATGCAAATGCTTGGGACTGACCCTGCACACAGCAGCGGCATTTTGCAGTATTTGTCCTCCCAGCATGTTCTTTTATGAGTCACATTTTGACCTATAAATGCTAAACTGCTTTGTACTTTTTGAGGAGAATAGCAGGAATGTAAAGAATTAATTCAGAGGCACAGCTGGGAACAAACTGTGTCTTTCTTTCTTACCTTTGGGCTTATTTCTCAAGACCTGGCAAAAGAACATTCCTCCCATGTTTTTTAAAACAAAATACAGTCCTGATTTTGCCCATGTCTGTTTTCACCACCAAAACTGAATCTAAGCCTGAATGTGAATAAATCCCCTGGCAAAAACTAGCAAAGGAAACATAACAGCATTGTGACACTTTATCACTTATGCAGGATTAAAAGCCTTGAGGGTGTAAGTGACATGAACTTGAACAAGAATTCCTGTCAAAGAAAGTGGATTCAGGTAACATGCTAAACCAGCCCTGTCACATTATACAAACCTTGATACTGTTTCTTCTAAAATGTTTTCAAACCTAATTTTCATTTCTACTTCCGCCTCTTCCTGCTGCTAATGCCAGCACTTGTTTAGCTCAGCTCCCTGCTTTTGGAGGCCTTTGGGCTGCTTTGACAGAACAGATATACTCCTTGATCTGAATGAAAGTGAAGTGACTCCTAGTCATAGCTTTGGAATAAAGTGGATCAACATGCATGAGCTGTGTGCCATAGCACTTGAGACATCAATCCAACCTCAAGTGTTTGCGGCTTCCTCACATTCCTTGGGAATGCAGGAAAGATTGGATGTTGAGTTCAATGCAAAAAGAAGCAGAATATGTGCATGCACTGAGAATTTAATGGGTAAGAGGCAAGGCACCTGGCAACACACCAATCAATAAAAGTTCATCGTTAGTTAAAATCCATGTCAAATTGGTTCCATGAATTTCAGTCGTGGATTGTCAATAAACAGAAGAGGGGAGGGTTACATAATCTCATAATGTATGCATTTGTAACAGAGATGTCGCTGGGTCACCTGAGGGACTGATGCGTGCCTGTTCTCCTCTTGAAAGGCTCACACAGTTTGCTCCTTGGAGATTACCTGTAAATTGCTGGCTAGTTACAAAACACTCTCCTTTCTCATTAGCAGTACTGGTAGCAGACATCTGACCTCACATGATTACCACGTGAAATTTCCTGGGAATGGAAGCGTCCTGAAAACTGTTGGTTTGTCAACTAAACGTCCATCTACTTTGCATTTATTTGTTCCCAGAAGGTCAAATGTAAAGGAACAGAAAGGAGGCCACAGAAGAAAGAAGACTGAGGAATAAATATGGGGGGAACTCACCTGTCAGGAGTGACTGCTGAACAAAGATCTTCTCATCACAACCTTGATAATACATGGCTTTTAAAGCAACAAAAAAGGGAGCAGACAGGAAAAGAAAGAGGAGAAAGGAGAAACAGAGAAAAGGGAGTAAAGGGAAACTAATGAAAAGGAGGGAGAGAAGAGGAGGAGCTCTTCCTCTTGCAACATACAAAATTCTCAGATATGCTTATCCTGTCAGTTGTATATTCATGCTGCACATCTCTGCTTGCCCTTGGAACCATTATGGTTTGGAAATTTCCAGGCAGTGAGAAATCAGTCTCAATTTTCAGTTCTGAAAATTGCCTGGAGTCCATGGCAGTCAAAATCAAGCCACTTCAAACTCTGGTTAAATTCTGTAACTGCAGGCACAGTCCACAGCCTGTGACAATCCTCATTTAAAAGATGCAGCTTTTTTTTCTTGTGTTCTCTCTCTGTTGACTAATACGGGATTAAAAAAACCCAACAGAAACATAATTCCATATTCGTCATAAGATTATTAAAATCTACTTCTTGGATTAATGTCTCTTGGCCAGGATTTGTATTTCTGCATATTGGACATTTTATTCTCTTAGGTGATGGTCTTTTTTTTTTTGGTTCTAAAAATCTTTGCAGTGGAGAAGACAGGGGAGATCAGTCTTATGGAAGAAGCTGTGCATCCAAATTTGCTAAACAGCTCTGAAGCCTGGTCTTTTATGTCTACACAAATCCCACTGAAAGAAATGGAAGACCTCTGTGTGCAAAAGAGCTGACTGTCAGAGTGGAGGTTAGTCACTGATATACTGATTGTCTATGCAGCTCAGCCTCCTCTCTTTATTGATACCATCAGAACACATTATATTTTCTTCATGTTGGGGAAGTGAAGGAACAGTCAGCAGTTTTCATTTGCTGTTGACACAAAATTACATATTTTCCAACATGCTTGTTGTCAAAAGGAACACTGGGTGAAATGATGGCATTTCAACCAGCGTGTCAAAAGCCTCACCATCAGTCTTGAAGCGACCTGTTTTCTACCAAATTAATTCAATGGTTAGGTTGAGGACCAAGTACAAATGTGACTGATCTGTGATTCTAGGGTAAAACCACCAAATGATGCAGAAAGAGCTCTCCATGCAGGTAGACCTCCAACTGCCAGTCTGATTAACAGCAAGAATGTGACCAACCCAATTTGCAACAAGAGCAGTCTGCTTCAGATCTTGAAAGGTTTTAATCCACAATGATTTCACAGAGAAGAAATGAGGACACCCTTTAAGGTTCTGCACTACTAAAACAGTGTATTATCTCTTCTATAAAGAATTCACCACCTGGCTAGGAAAAGGCACAGGGCTTCCTTCAGAATTATAGAGGATTATCACAAAAGAGCTGCAGGAGTGGGGCCTAAGTATTTTTAAATATAATTTCTATAAAAATTATCACATAAAATGCAATGCTTTGGTATTTGTGCTTGAAAATTACTAACACAATATAATTACTGAAACTCTTGCCAAATCACACTTGCATTACTTGCTTATAATTTTGTATTAATCTTTTGGATCCAGCTTCTTAGTTGAGTTTTTTTAATCAAGCCGTCACAGAGAAATTAATTATCTTTAAAATGTGATATTGAGGTTGTTTTGGAAGTTTCTGAGGGCCAGCAGATACAGCTCATTCTCAAAAAGACTGACAGATGTGCTCATTTTAAAAAAAACATTCTCCTAGCAGAAGTTGACAAAACTGGGTACAATTCCTCCCATGATACAGCTACAGCTGCTGCTGCTCCTGAGATTCCTACAGGCAGGGAGGTGACAAATTTGGGCCCTCTCTTGGTTTTCAGCTATTGTATGATTTTTGCTGTCTAAAATCTTGTTGGTTTGAGAAGGTTAAACAAATGAAGGAACAAAGACAGTTGAGCTAATGACTCCAGCATCCCCAATGGCTGCTTGGTAGCAATGGAAATGGTGAAGCAAAATCTCTGGAGAAAGCAACTGGGATTGCAAGTAGATGCACTCACCATCAGATAGGAGGACTGAGGCTGAGGGAGTGTGAGAGCTCTCTTTTCCAGAACCTACACAGACCCTGAACGAAGCTATGAACTAAACCAACTTGGTACGCCCTTGTCACACCCTTCAGTTGTTGCATAGGTAGAAAAGAATTTGAGAGGTAAATGGAAACACCATTAAATGACTGATGCTGGGCTATCCAGTGTTTCATGCTTGCTGGAGCAACATTGAAAAAAGGCAGCAGCTGACCTCTCCTCATTAGCTGAAACAAGATCAGCCTTTCCAGAACTATGTATTACGAAAGTACTGCTTGATGAGGCGCAGCTACAAGGCTAAATCTTTTCAATATACTGACTGATTTCAGTTTTTTAAATAGGATATTGATTTATCCTACCACATAGGAGGAAAAGACATTAAAGGAAAATAAAAGAAGGAAAACCAAGAACATTTTAATCTATGATCCTGATTCCAATTTTAAATGAGGAAAATAACCTTATGAGCAGCTGTTAAAGACAACATTTTTAGTTTATGAAAGAAGAGCAATTTCCTCTTCTCCTAGTCCAAATAAAAAGGCACAAGGAATAATAAATACAACACAAAATGCATAAGTCAAATACCAGTTCACAAACTAGGTGGCTGGCTATCCAGATGTGTGTATTTTCCATAGCATCTTGAGCACACATAGTCAGAAGATTGTAAGTGCTAAAGGAAGTGACCTACCTTGTCTCGAGTGGGATGTTACTGTTGAGTAACCAGTTGTCCTGAGCATGGGCTGGCTCTTGAGTAGTGGCTGGCTGTTCTCCAGAGAGAGAGTGGTCTGTAGGAGCTGGGCTGGGGTTGCTGCGTGGAGTGAAGTTCCCTCTGTTCAGGGAATTGATGGAGGCCGCATGGTGCTGATTTGGGGTGTGAGCATGTGATATTGGAGGTGGTGGAGTTCGAAGTCTTGAATGATTTTGAATATTTGGAGGATGATCTAAAACATAAGTAAAATACTTTTAAGGTTCATGGTTTGAGTAGCTCCATACTGTGTTCATTTATGTGCAGACACTTCTAAAAAGTATGAAGGCTGGGGTGCCACACATCCTAAATGAAACCCAAAAGGGTAACATAGCCTTGCTCCAGATGCTCTAATGAGACAGCATTGATCCCTGAGCCAGCTAGAAAAAAACAGTTCAGTCTCATGCACAAAAGTTATGAAAGTTTAAAGCACTGCAGAAAGTCTGTCCTAGCAGCCAAGTTAACTCCGATGAACAACTACAGGTTGCAAACTGCAATCTACCTGTGGCACTGATTTGTGATAAAAGATGAAAAATACAACCAGTCTGGACAGATAACAGGTTAGAGACAGTTTATGATGGATATACAGCTCCCAGAGAAGTTTGTTCTGCCCATTGTACCTGAGAACTTTCAATAGTTAAGTCAACAAGAAGACTGAGAATACATTTAATCACAGACTGGGTTTAGGGAAAGCCATAAAAGCATGTCAGGGTTACAGAATTTAACAAAATCCAATAGTTTGTACTGTTAGAAATGTCCTCAAACTGAATAAAAATGCATGTGGCGTAAAATCTGAGGTGTCAGGAAAATAAAAGAACATACAGTGAAGGAAGATGTAAAGATCAGTGATACGGCTACTTTGAGTAAAACTCAAAGTATTTCTTAGCCAGGAGACTGAGGAAGGCAGACTGAGGAAGACAAACACTTAGAAAAGATGAATCTAGTGGTGATTTTATCTGTATTTTTACTTTTTTTAGCTAACCATAAAGCATTTGTTATTTTTTTTTTTTTTTTGCAAATGAAGAAAACTAAAGTATTTAGTTTTCTGAAGATGAACTGGAGGGAGATTGACAGCTCAGCACACTCCATATGAGAAACAGGACACATATATCTCTCTGTTTTTAGTGGGTTTGTGCTCAAGAATCATTAATACTGTGCACAGGAACAGATTGCTCAGAAAGGTTGTGCATCCTCCCTCACTGGAGATATTTGAGAACTGTCTGGATTGAATCCTGTGCAACGTGTTCTGGGATGGCCAGCTGGAGCAGGGAGGTTGGACCAGATCATCACCGTGGTCCCCTCCAACCTCACCCATTCTGTAATGCACAATACTTTTGTGATCTGAAAAGAATGTCTATCCTTTCAGTCTCATACTCACCCGACTTCTGTATATGAGAAATTAACACCCATTTATTCTCTAATTAGAGACCTCAGAACTGAATGAACTGCATGTAGTTGTAAATTACAATGAATGGTATCAGACATTTAATGATGCTTTTGAAATTTGGATTAGGACTTGGATTTAGGAGAGGAAAAGGGAAAGCATTCACAGTATCTCTGTAGCTTCTCACATAGTTAAACACATTAGATAAAACATGGAGATGTGAGGGACAGTCATCCTACCCCTCCTCATCCTGTGTTGACTCACACTGCCTCATCATTAACTATAGCTGCTTATACCAGAACCTTATGGTGCTTGAGGTGGTCTAGCAAAAAAATATTTGTTATTAATATGTGTTAGCTACAGGGGTGCCATTATTCTGACTGAACATATATTTACCTCTGGCTTTGTCAGGCTAGACATGCAAACAAGGGTATATATTCCATAGGGAGAACTGAGTGTCTTTAGGGCCCCAATCCATTTTACCCTAAACCCAGAAAGGTCAGACACATACCTACTGGACTGAAAACAAATTCAAAAAGAGGTCTATGCTGGTCATCTACATTTGGACAAACAAACTTTCCATGGGAATCCAAGGAACGATTAAAAAATCTAACGTAGAAAAGCTCACCCAAATTTTAAAAAGCTCTATAATGACATTAATGCTGGCCTCTGACTTGCACATCAGCCAGCAAATTAAAGGGAAGAGCAATGAGCATGGACTGTATAGACAAAAAATATCGGAGCTAAACCAGGTCTGACCTCAGCTCTGCAGCACCATGTGATTCAAAGTATCCAACCATTCTTGGACTGGATATTACTGGGGACTGTTGTTTAGTTGAAGTCCTGACCATGGAGGCAATAAAAACAACAGTGAAGGAATTCCACTCCTGGTTTAGTTAAATTAATGACTCTTCTCCTACTCAACAGACAGGAATCAAGATAGGAACAGTCTATTAAATCCAGCTGAAGGAGATGAACACAAATAGAGGGTTTCCAACTTCTAGGGCTGTCAATCTATAACCATTAATAAGAACTTAATTCAGCCCAGAGAAAATGACTTGTCTATTCAGAAGAAACATACCAGAGGTTTCCAAGACCAGCTATTCAAGTTTCCAGCATAGCTCACGCCTGAGATGAATACTCTGCTATCTACAAAGGGGCTAAATGGGAGATCTTGGAATAAGCAATGGGCCTTCTGCAAAGTTCTGCTATTGGTTGACTTTTCCTTCTGGAGGCCCCATTTTCACATTGTGAGTCAGAGCCTGTTTTCAAAGATCTGTTATGTAAATTCCAATTTACACCATATTATTACAGACACATTGCAGATGCTATTATGGATAATGCTTTCGAATCAAGTAAGAATGTGTTATTTTCATTCTCTATTTTCATATCCTTCGTGATTTCTTTGTAAAGTAAAGACAGCACATCTATCTTACTCTGGTCTGTGTGATTTTTTTAACAGGATTTTATAGCTTGTATTTTGTTTTTTCTCACATTTAGATAGCTTTTCCTTCCAGAATGATTTTTATTTCATTCATATACAAATTCTGAACACTTATGTCATGTCTGGGCACTATGGAATTTAATATACCTTGACTAGAATTAGTAATTATTTCCCTTCCCTTATGATCCTTTTTCTTTATTGTCTTCTTCTCAAATTAAGGAACATTAAAAATAAGGTATAGACAAAAGCACAAGCCAGGAAATCTTACTACTTAAAATTACTGCAGCTGTGCAGGATTTTCTTGATGCAAAAAAACCTTTAAGGTTAAGGTTCTTACCCTCTGCTGAGACCAAAACTCCTATGGGATTTGCAGCAGATCATGAAAGCCAACAAAACCAAGCAACCGAGCAACCAAACCTTTCTTGATTTCCTAAAATTTCAACAGTCCCCTTATTTGAGTAAGCTTCGAGAAGCTGCAGATGCTCCACTGCTGGAAGTGTTCAAGGACAGGCTGGATGGGGCTTTGAGAAAGGAGTCTAATAAAAGGTGTCCCTGCCCAAGGCAGGGGGCTGGAACCAAAGGCTCTTTAAGGTTCCTTCCAACCCAAACCTGTGATTCTATGATTATTAACTAGACCCCCAGTGTTTGAGTGATACAAACTGTGTGGCTGTATTTCCCTACAGGAAGAAGAACTTAATGCTGGCTGCAATGGTTCTCTTACATCACGTACATACGTAGATCTTACACAGTGGGAAGATGCTCAGATCATCTGCTGTCTATTATACAGAACTGAATTTTTACAGATCCCACCACGTAGGTGGGATACATGGGAAGTCTGATACAGCTCTCCAAATCTACCAGCAAGCCTTTATCAGGACAACAGCACCACAGGAATTCTGAAGACTTTATATAGGAGCAGGACATAGTGGCCAGTGCACCGATTTTTCAAGATTCCCCAACACCTTTCTTAAACAAGTATAAGATAGCTAAATGCGACTATCTGTAAGTTATCTTTATTTACTCCAAAAGAGAGAATTTTCAACTTTTTCCTCCTTGCAATTTTCCTCTTCAGTTTCTAAAAAGACAGACTTTATCATACCCTCTCTACTTATTCCCTCTCTTGTTAGAACAAAGACCCTGACATAAGCTACTCAGAGGGATCAGCTGAGCTAACAAAACACTAAGGAATAAAACAAACACCTTGTAAAACACCTCTCCCCCACCAATCCGAATTTCTAATAGTCTCAGAGTCGAGCAGAACAGTTTAAAGGTTGATTTGTGCCTTGAAGGAAGAACAGAAGAGACCTGTCAGTAACAAAGGAGTCTTAGACACCAGTCCCAGTTAGATACCAGGTGCCAACGAAAGAGCATCTCAGAGATAAAGTTCAATATTTCTGGATGATAGGCTGGCAGCTGTGGAAGTCTCTATAGCCAGAACTTAAAGAGCTCCCCATATGCCTCATTTTCTCTAATGGGTATCCAAAGTGTATCTGACATGCCTGTATTCAAATATAAGGAAACTTTGGAAATCTGAATGCAAAAACCACTGACAGAAATCAAGCTGCTCTTATGCTGGGCTTTTTGTGTTTTTTTCAACTTGTTTTCTAACATAAAATGTCATTGAGAAACACTGGCTTGGTAACCACAGATAAAGCACAGCTGAAAGATAATGCAGTTAATGAAGCTTGTACTTGGTATATATTTGAGAGTCTTGACAGAAGGCTGTGAATGAAGAGCTGAATAAATGTGACCCATAAAAAATTACGAATGAGGAGCTAGTATGACAAAATTTCAATAAAAGGTCTGAACCTCATGTTCCTTTTCTCTCCCTTAATCTTTAATGAGTAGTACTGTTTTGAAATTAGTCTATGTAACAATTACACTTTCTGATTCATTAGGTTTTGGGATTGTGTTCAGGGCAAATGTGCTAACCTCTGAGTGAAAAATACATTCTCATTTTTTTCTCAGCTTATTCTGTTCCTCCACACATTTGCCATTTGTACATCTGCTCACATTCAGACAGACTGAGGCCTAACTGGTGTCTGGATTAGGTACAGGAAATATTTCTCTTTACTCACTGTATATATTGCCAGGTGGAATGAATCACTCCGTGCTCCCTTGAACTTCACCTCCACAGTAGCTGTGATGATGAACTTGCTAGTGGGACTTTGGGCAATTGTGTTTTTGCACACTCACAAGGAAAAACACCTCCAGCCCCCATCCTGTCACCTCTTGCAGAGGAAACATTTTTTTTTAAACAAGGTATTCTGCATTCAATTGCCAGAACAGCAAAGAGCGTGGCTTCAGCTACAGGACCCACTTCCATCTGCTGCAGAGGTACACTCACTGCACTTGCACGAGCCAGCTGAAATCACCTTCACAAGACTCCCTGTTCTGTTGGGTGTCACTAGGTATGGGAGATAAGATGCTTCTCTCGTGAATCTGATGAGGCACTTTAGGTCAGGTGGACCAGGAAAAACTGAACTAGGTCTTTTCCATCGCCTTCACAGGGGGCATGGGGAGTTTGCTATTAAAAGTGAAACTGCTTGCCAGAAACAGGTTCCTTATCAGACAACATGCCAAGCCAATGATGGTGTCTGCAAAATGAAAAATAACCAGAATATTTAACCCCCAGTTTGGTAGATAATGGAAAAATACTAGGAGGAAAAGCTAAGTGGGAGGAGCTGCCTGCTTGGAGGGTACCTTAGTGGCTTTTGATGGCAGCCAGGATGAATTGCAGACCCAGTTTTTCTCCTATCTGCAGACAATCCAGCTGAATGTGTAACATCTAGACTGAGCTGAAGCAGTGTGCAAATGCACCTCTTTTGTACCAAGCTGGTCCATCCCGTGGCTGGCACTGATAATCTGCAACCTAGAGGAGAATTTTCTCCTTCAAGGACTGTCTGACAACAGTCTCCATGGGACAGTCCAGTGAGGAAGCCACCGCACAGGAGGGTGAAAAGAGATGGAGTGAAATAGGTCACTTGGTAGTCAGATGGTTTATCTGAGAAGAGATAAAGTGCTTTCAAAAGTGTTTTCCCTCACTAACACTTAAAACCTAGAATCAGCGTTACAACTTGAGTGACCTGTAGCTCTCCTTAAGAAGTACATCCACTGAATTTCACTTATTCTCCTTCCATCAAGTGGAGTATTTTCAACAGAATGTGAAACACATCTTTCCCTGTAGCAACATCTTGCGTCCCTGGTTTTCAAAATGACACTGAAACATAAAAGGAAAGCAAAGTGCTGATGTATAATCTCCATTAAGTAACAAAACAACAAAAGGACAGCTACCTTGATGTTTTTTCCTCTGTTTTATTTTAAGTAATAGAATAATAGGGAGTTGCTGTTCCATTAAGGACTCTCCACCAGAGAAAAGCACAGTCATCATGCAGTTAGAATCATCAGCGTCTGTGTCCTGGTTCTAGAGAGTGTTCTGGTTCAGAGTCTTTTTTAAGCTGAACTCCTTGAGTTGCAATCTTCACAGCCTTGTATCTCACCTGTACTTTATGTGTATAAACACACAACTGACAGTGGACAACTAAAGGCTAAAGGAGAGTTTTTCTATGAAGCCGTGGTGCAGACTTTTGTTCAGAAAAGTCCACAAACATTGGAAACTACTTATTAGAGGAACATCAGCTATACAGATGTAAATAGTTTTGAGTATCCCTCTAAATGGGCAACTTGGACATTGAATTTACAATAGTATGTGCTGCAAAGAGTGAACACAAAAAAAGCTGCAGAATATAAAACCTGCAATGTATTTTCATTACAACATTGCTCAGTGTCCCCGTGAAAGTCTCCAGATAGCATAGCTATTTTAGATATTGCAAGTGAAGCTACACATATCAGGATCAGTGCAGAAAGTTATCTGTATCTATCAAAATCTAAACTTGATTTCCAGCAGTATACCATAAGTAAAAGAGGCAATCATTCTTCACCTCCCAAACTGACCATAACAAGTAGCAAGTGGAAATGAGGGACCTCAAAATCAGGCAGCAGATAAAATGGCACTTTGTTACTGACTGACAAGACTGGACTTCATAAACTTCATAAGACTTCATTCTGAAACATTACAGGTCATAGCTACACTTAAGAAACTGCATTTGTTTAGATCAATTACATCAAAAAATCAGGCCCATTTAGATGCTATCTGTGCATGTGTAAAATGAGCTGAAGCTCCCCTCCAGCGGCACAGATCAACACTTCATTGGCTTTTCTGTTTATAGAAAACCATGGGTGCACCAAATCAAGTCCAAACAAGCCATTTCCTCTGTATTTTGTTCATCAAATGTGTACATTACATGCAAACCTTCCTCAAGTGCCAAAGTGCCTTTGCAAAAGCAAGATATTGACTTCTGGGTTTGAAATCAATTTTTTGTTTGATGCTGGGCTGTCAAGCTTTGCCTGTACATAGTCAGCAGGAGCTCTGGGTGGTTGTTTTTCCATCAGTATGCATCTGAATGGATTGAATGCCTGACAAGTAATGGTTTTAAAAAGGTCCAGGTTCTCATCAAAGGATGATATGCAGACTTTTAACTCATGGTGTTCATTACTCAATAAAAGGGAGTCACAATCTAATAAAATCAAGGCAGAGTATTAGTGTTTAGTCTCTGACAGTTTATGAAGAATCACTGTCTTCAGCACACAGCAAAGTGGAAAAAACCCAGAGTATCTGGCAGAGTGTAAATTCAAATAACATATTTAAGTTCTGAAATAATTTATGGGAAACACAGGAATGTAGCTTCTACAGTGCCCAGCTAAGCAAATTTTCCTGCAGCCCTGGAGACTAAATTTTCTGCTGGACTTACTGAAAAGGAACATCTTTAACTACTCTGATACCACACACCGGAGGCAATAGTACCCTTTGAAGACTCAAGCTGTTGAACTGCTGGGCTTTCTGGTCTAAGCATATAAACAAACAAATAAACAATGTTTCATTAGAGCTCCTTTCCTCTCAGAAATGCTCCAAGCATAAAAACTGACTGTGAGCCTCACCACTCAGGTGAGATGCTGCAGTCAACCACACTGTGCTGTCAGCCCCTTAAGGTCTAGATTCTCATGTTGGGAAACCCATTACTGCTACTCTCCTAATTTTCATGGGGATGCTCAAATGACTTTGCTGAGCCATTCTGACAGCACTGATAGCTCCTGTAAGCTCTCTTCCAGCTAAATGACTGAGGATAACCCACCTGCACTGCATCTTAGCAGGATACACCACCTTAATGTGAGGCAAGAAAATCCACAGGCCTGGAGCAAAGGATGATACATCCGTGCTCTGATTCGGAGTTGCTACAAATTACGCTCATTGAATGTTTCAAAACATGGGTGTCTAAAACTTCAAAACCTACCTCCTGAAGAACTGGGATCCTGCAGCTTTCTCTTTTCTAAGTAAGAGACGTACAAAGTCAGTACTTCCGAAGCTATGTGTGTTTTTTGAAGTGTTAGAAAGATGTATTAAATTCCCCATGTTTCCCATATTGCATACAAACCCTAAAACTCATTTGTAGTCACCCATGATATCCCAGTAGCTGTGGTTTAGCCAGCTATGCCACTTAAGAGGATTGCTAGTCTCCTGTCCCAGGAGTCCAACTTGCACAGACTTGGCAACAGCAGCTGGGTGCCATCCCTCATGCATAAAAGGCCTGGAGAAATGGAAAAAATTCTGATTTCATGCCCCCTCCACTGCACATTTAAGAAACACAACTGTTATTACACCAAAGATTGTTCTTCTTGAAAGAAATGTAGTGCATTTCTCTGATGTCTGCAGTTTATTGACTTGAGGCCCCAAGGAACTCTTTGATACAGAGAGAGTTTTGTTCACTTCCCTCCATACACTCTCTCCTGCGTCTCTTTTGTGATCCTTTCATACAGAACATATGAAGACAAATATATATATATATGTGTGTATATATATATGAAACAGATAAACACCCTGTTTACCCTTGTCCAATCCAGATTACCTGTATAATTACACAAGCAAATTTCTGAATTGTTTGTGTAAAGCAGTTCCTGAAACAAAAGTACATCAGCAAAAGGTGCCTCTGGCTGCTGTAATAGCAAATAAACTGAGGATTTTGCCAGCACAGCTCTCAGATATTGTTAGCTTTTTGGGTTTTTTTTCCATACACCTATATTAGGAAAAGCTTTGAAATATAGACCTGATTTTTGTCTGTTTCTCCATAAAAATAAAAAGAACAAACAGTCTCTGTTTTGCTTAAGCTCTTTAAAACTCCTATCTAAACTGCATCGCTATTGCACTGTGACTTAGCTGTGCACAAACAGACAGGACTAACAGATCCCCAGCTCCATCAGCAAAGCTGACTATTAATAGCAGCTGAGGAAATAGTCTGGTTTATGTATTTTGTACAACGTTGTTAGCCATGACAATCCAGACTGCATCCTTTTGCAAATAGGAAGCACACAAGTTCCATGCAGTTTGACCATGTGTCAGAACCTATGTGCTCATAGTGGCCAGGTGAAAGATAATTATCCTGCAAAAAAAATTTTTTTTTTAATTTTGCTGTACTCAATGATAACTTGCAAGCTCTGGGTCTGGATTCCCACCTCAAATAGCATGTAAATCCCAGAGCCACCAAGGAGATGCACAGCACAAACATGTGAGGTAGGGTTTTACCCCTTTCTTTTTCATTTATATGTCACCCAGGTTTGTGAATGAGTAAGTCTCTGGAAACACACAATTCCACTATTTCACAGCAAAGTGCTTATTGAATGCAACATGATGTGGTCCAGCACATGCTAACAAGCACTAATGATTTTAATTATTCAGTCTTGAGAAAGAAATGAGGAGATTTCTTGTTGGTAGCAACTGAAATAAACTAATTCAAGGCAAACTATTCTGGCAAATAGAGATTTTTTTTTCACTATTTTGGATCAACTTCTTTGCATGCTTCCCCCCAGGTGCTACCAAAGAGAGGCACTGCACAGTGAAGAACTACTTCTACAGTTTTTCCTTTTTTACCCATTCCTTACCCGATCCTCCTTTTAATGTTTTTTCCTGCCCTGCCTTTAAAGTTGTAACAAAGAAATTTGTATTAAACACCTCCAAAGGACAACATGAACTGGTGACAGCTCCATCTGACAGCTGTGACTGACATGATGTCTTTCACAGGGATTAGGATCTACATTCCCTGCCCCATCCACCACATACACAAAGCTGACTGAGTTCCTTTGGTGAAAACCATAGGTGCAGATGAGTGCAAAATCTCTCTGCACAGGAGGAAAACCTTATTCCCTTTGGCACAGGAATCTGATTTGTGAGAGCTGGGCTCCACGACCTTTCCCTTCAGGTTCTATTTGACATTCTTGGAAGCACTATGGCAGACGGCTGCACTCCAAATAATTCTGAAACAGACATAAAACTTTTATATTTTTATTAACACTTGAAGAGGCCACTAAAAGAAAATCAAAACTATGAATCTGTCATGACACCCCTCAGCAATGCTGCACTTTGTTCACAAAAGCACCAGGATGGAATGGCAATGTAGCTTATCCAGTATACATAGTTCTGTGACTATTCATAATGCCTCTACGCCTAAAAATCTCAGTACTTGATACAGGCCCTTTGACAACACATGTCTGAGAGGAAATATTCATGAAGAGTCTCATTTACATATTTATTTTTTTTTACTTCTATGCTTTATGTTATAAATCTATAGCGCTTAATTTACATCAACAGAACTATAAATACACTACACCTAAATGTGGACAGATCATAAAGACATTGATACATGTTCTGATATTAATATTTCACCCTAATATTCTGAATGTGACTTTGTATATCTCTCAGCCTTGTTGCAGCCAGACAAATGTGTACTGATGTATATTGTGCTACAGAGACAGAAAAAACGTGTTATAGTTAAAAGATTTTTGATCTTTTCTTAGTTCCTCCTCTTAACTTTTGTTTCCCTTCCATGAGCTATTGCCTTTACTGGCAGTGATGATTGCTGCCCTTCAACTTTCATCTTGGAAAATAGGCTACAGTAATTTCACGACTATAAGGCGCACCCTTTTGACTAAAATTTTTCCCCAAACCCGGAAGTGCGCCTTATAGTCCGGTGCGCC
>PYHW01009633.1:61328-73898 GCA_013186435.1 Turdus rufiventris
ATCTACAATGTTGCAATTTTTGCTGACTCCCGGGGGGTGCGCCTTATAGTCAGGTGCGCCTTATGGTCGTGAATTTACTGTAATTTAAAATGAATACATGAAAAGGCTTCTGATAGAACAAAAAGACTGCCCTAACATTTTTGGGGAAAAAAAGTATCAAAATTATTATTTATAATCCTAGTGCTTATTGCAGTTTTCTACAGTGCAGGGGAAATAGAGAAAAGCCAGGGCACCAGGCTATTCAGTAGTTATTGTCCTGTGCAAAAGGGAGAAAGGTTCAGGCACATCTATTTCTGCAAGTCATTCTTCATCAGCACAAGCCTGCAAACTATCCATGTGTGAAACCGTCACTGCATTATTAGTGGTATCTCTACATATGCCAGGAGAGAGATTTTCAGGTGCCCTAACAGAAGTAAGGTATGATCTCCTATTTCTGCCACTCAGTGATATCTGAGGCCTTGAAAAATTCACCAGGAAAATTTTAAAATCAAGGCCCCAAGTTAACAATATTAGAGCAGATCCCAGAGCCAGGTGCTTAGGTTGTTTAATAATCTTCTTTGAGAACACAGAGTGCTAGCACAGTCTGAAGTCCAATATCAGTGCAGATTCCCTCAGCATGTGGCAGCTCAAGAGAGTGACAGTGCACTCAGATAACACTTGGGCGCAAAGCGTGCGACTTTGAAGTACAGATTATCACTAAAGATGAGTTTTGTAAGGTTCTTTTCATTACTTCCTCTAAGTGCTCTTGACATTCTTTGAAGCAGTTTAGGAGAGCTTCCTAGGAAAAATGTCAAAATAAAGCAACAATTTTCTTATAATATTGTTCAACAAATGTGAGTATGGCATGGTTTAGAAAAGATCAGTGGCTTATGAAGACAGTGCAAACATGCACACATCTCTATATTATCAAGGGCTTTGGTGTGATCAAAACAATAAACAATAATTTCATATAGGCACTGTCAGAGAGCTAGAACAACTGTTCAGAGTAGAAAGGGGATTTTTTTATGACTTCCAAGTATCCTGACAATATACATTTCAGCTATATATGAAACTTTGTTTCAAACATTGCTAGTTATTCTCTGAGCAAAGCAATTTATACTGGCTTCGTGCTGGAAACATTTGCTATAAAGTTTATACCCCTTCTATCTCTTGTTAAACAAAACAAATGGAGTTCAGAATGCAGTTGCATTAAAACGCTACCTTTGTTTTTTACGGACAATCTTTTTAAAGCTAGTTTAGCCTGCCACTGACACTGGTACAACTCCAGGAGGGTGACAAAATTTTTTGGTTTAATTAAACAGATGATCATTAAGATAGATTTCATTCTGTAATTCACAAATTACATGAGATAGAGAGGGTTTATTTTTGTTCCCTTCAAAGTCACAGAGCTTCCTCAACCCTCTAGATGAATGATGTAGAATTTGGAATGGACCCATCCCAAACCACAAGTTGTAAATTAAACAGTGGGATGAATTACTGGCTACAGAGTTTTACAAATGCTAACAGAACACATCCTATTCAGTCTACTGTGAGGGAACCTCTTCCAAATATATATTTCTGAAGCAGAAATAAAATTGCTTAATAACACGATTTAAATTGATAATGCATGGATATTTTAAACTTTCAGGCTTAAATTTCACTGAATTTGTTTATGCATAGAACTTTGTATTGTTCATTCTTAAGCTAAAGCACTTTATGTATTTACCAAATTGACATCAAAACTACAGGAAAGAATAATTTAGCTCATCACTGGACAGCCACCATGCCTGCCAAAGAACAAGACAGCTGCTGCATGAAGGATGAAGCCCTGACTCCACTGAAAACACACTTTAGGACTTTAGTAAGGTTGGAATTTTACAACTCATTTTCTGAAAAAAATACCTTAATACTTGAAGGTAACTTTAATAATGGGAACGAGGCAGAGCTTGCTTTATTTTTCAGTTCCAGTGATCAAACCATGACAGATCTGTGTCTGCTGTTACAAATCTAGCAGCCTACTTCCCTGCCAGCGTAGCCATTTGGAAAGAAACGTGCAGAAACTCCCACAGAGATCCACTGCCCTTGATCTGCAGCAAAACTCCTGTATTGTCAATACTTGCCTTGATCTGCAACGTAACTCTTGATGTCAGCAGCAGTTTTGTGCACAGTGTGGGCAGTATCTGGCTCCTAAGGAAAGTTTTAGATGCTGGGGATGCATTGAGATTAATCAGCATTTGATGCCTCATTGGAGAAAAACAAATGAGCAGGGTTTGTGGATACAGTGAGTGAGGGAAATGTAACTGCAGCCAGACACTAGCCAGAAAAATTATACATGAAGCCAGAGAGGAAGAGCAAGAGTAAGGGAGAGAAACATTAGCCCTGAAGAAGGATCAATGATGGACCAGATTGTCTTCATCCCTTCTACAGCTTTTCTTCTAAACTATCAGCTTTCATCTGGTCCATCTCTGATCTTCCCTCATCAGTCAAATCTGAAATTCACAATCTCTGCCAAGCTATCCTTAAAACCAGATCTCATAAGCCATATACACCAGGAGGGCGGGATGTAGATGCTCAAATTTCCCTGCACTCCTCTCCTACCCAATTCAATCTGTATCTATGGAAGATTAACAGGCAAAGCACCAGACTGCTCCCTAAAGTGAACCCAGAGACCCAACAAACTCTGCTGGGACCTTCAGGGCCAAGAGGTGGCCTAACCTCACAGAAAAACTCTGGACAGCAGAGAATTTACACTCTCCATTTCTTTAAATTCACAGTACTAATGTTGACATTACAAGCCCCACAAGCTTCTGTGTAATTAATTGCACAGTGTTTCCTGGAGGAGTGAAGTGACAGTCTCCCTATTTGGGACATGGTGCTTTTAAAATTATCTATCTGGTACACTGAGAACCAGAAATACAAATAATAATCTTTATTGCACAGCAACTTTCATCCTGTATTTTTACAGTAATTTACAGCATTAATTAGTTAAGAGCATCTAATATTAGGACTCCATGTTATAGTCATGACTATGGCTATAATTAAAGGTATTGAATAATGAAAGGAAAAAGCTCAATTTGTACACGAAAATAGTGCACAAACTCTGAAGTTTGTACTCAGAACTCTGAAGTAATGAAAACAAAGTTGAGCTTGTGACTTGTGACTAAGCACACATGACTGTATGTATTTCATTTCTCAATCCTGCTTCCATCTAGGAATTTGTATGTTTGGCTGCCCTGCTGGCTGCTGACAAAAGGAATGGGGCATTGGTGTAATTCTCCTTATCTTTCCTCTCACAAAGGTGCCAATTTCCACAAAACTTGTATGAATTTGGTATCTTTGAGACCTCTGCTCCCCATTAAGCAGACAAAACTGGTCAACAGCTTAAAAATACAGGTAACAGGGAGTCAGGCAGACAGACAATGCAGTTATTTAGACCTTATTTTCTAGGAAATAGTTGTGCAGAAACTCAGCACCTGGCACAACGAAGGGAACAGAGTGGTTTTCTGCTGGAAAATTAGCAAAGACTTCATCTCGGTAGTGATCTGAACAGCCTTTCATAAGCTTTCATCTGCCGTACATTTCTGACACAGAAACACAGAGTGTTCCAAGTGGTGGCTTACAAGTGTACAGGCAGCCTGACTGACCTGGTGGCAAATACACTCACCTGGACAGGAGAGATGGCTTCTGAGGGGTCAGTGCCATGACAGCTGGTGTCTGGCGTGGGGTACGGTGCCGCACTGGTATCTACTGCTCAGATCTCAGCGCCAGAAGCAACTGTGGTTTAGTTCTGAGCCAGGGTCAGAGTTATGCCAATGTGATTCCTCACAGATCTAACAAAAACACAGCTTTGAGCCACAGACACCTTTGATCAGCAGAAAGAAGAACTGTGTTTCTTTACATGGAAAAAGCCCAGGGAGGCGCTTAGGTTGCTCCTCATTCTAGCAGTGAAGGCTTCTCTATACACGTACACACCATGTTCTTATGCTTTTCCTTACGCACATGACCCTGGCATTTCTGAAGACCTGCCCAGATACTGCTCTGATACAATTTATAGAGGCAGCACTCTAGGCCGGACAAAATACAACTGGAGGGAAGATTCCAGCGAGATGAGAAGAGGGAGGAAAATGACAGGGGTGGAGCATCCAAAAACTGCAAGGCATCCTGCACAAAGTATTCTAAACCAGTAAGAGTGCACAAAACCATCAGGCAAAATCTGGGCCAAACTGTGTAAGATATTACTGGTCAAGCATCTGCTTCTACACCAATATCCAGAGAAGATGTAGGGCTTGTTGTTTTATTTTTCATTTCAAATGCTGATTTATTCTATGTGTATTCCCACTAGCCCATGTTTATGAAACAAATAACCTGACTGGTGGAGAAGTTTAAACACAAGAAGTAGTCATGTTCTCATCTTTTGGCATACGCTTTCATTTTTCTAATTTATTTTACTAAACTTGTCAAGAAAAGAAGATTGTCTTGGCAAATCTGAATGAATGCAAAGGAGCAATCAACAACATATACAGCTCACAAATCTTTGTACCTAGCCTCCCAGGGACTTGAAGCACATTCAGGTTTAGATAGAATATCCCCAAGGATTCACACCTATAAATATATTTAATAAACTCAGTAAAAACATGGAGTGTGAAGTAAGCACTTCATCAAAAGCTTATTTTGGTTTTCAACAAATAAGAAAATTAAAACTCCTGCTGCCCACATGAGTCTGTATGTCTGGATCTTTCTTCATAGATAAAATTATTCATGGCATATTGGAGCTTTTCAGACTGTTTAACTAGGAAAAAAAGACATATCTGTCCTAAGGGAGATCTAAACAACTTCATTATGAAAGCTGTGAGGGAGTTACAACACATTAGGAAGAACAAATGCAGTCTGCAGTGGTTTTTCAGCTCTTTCTACACCATTGACTCACCAGAGGAAAGTACTACTAATTACACCTACTTGAATTGATTATTTTTTTTCTTCAGGATGGATTACCTTGTCCTCCCCTATATCTAATGATTCAAATTAAAATGAAACAGCAGTGTGATGGAGGTTGGAAGTTATCTTGAATGAAAGATACCAAACATGACATTTAAAAAAAAAAATTCCTATTTCCTTACTAACTGCCCTTCCAAAATAAGGTTCAAGTGATGTGACTTAGCAAATACTACAGTGGTATATATATATACCACATATTACAGGAAATACCACATATATTTCTTGTGGCTATATAAGGTTCAGTGATCCAGATCTGGATCAGATATGATCCTGTTTACACCAATGTAAATCCAAGCTAAATTCCACTGAAGCCAGGGAATTAGTTAGATCAGAATCTAGTTTGGTAAGTCATACATTATTCCATTCTTAGGCATACTCTTCTTATCTGTCTCCTCCTTTTCCTCTTACAAACCCTCCAGTTGTGCTGCGAGGACCATGAGGATCATCTAAATGAAACTCATATGCTATGGGTGATACAGTATCTCCCCATCATTTCTACATCAGACCCAGTCTTTGCAATTGTGGTAGAAAAGATCAAACAATTCTGCTGATTTTTTTGTTTGTTTTTCGTTTGCACTACCGCTGTGAGAACTGAGTAATTAGGAAACAATTGCCATGGTAACATATTACATCCAAATCTGATCATAATTAAATCAGTGCCAAAATTTCTATCAGGTTCTTCTGAACAGTCAGCCTCTCCCTCTACTCATACAAGATTGTATCTCATCCACCACTCTGGAACTTTTGTTTGACCTGCTTGTTGTGAGGTCAATCTGAGACAGATCTTAAAGAAAATTTCCTGACCATTTGTCAGATTATTTGTTTCATCATTTAGATGCTAGTATAGCAATCACCATTCTGTCTTTTGTTTTCCATCCCCCTCTCCTTCAAGCCCTCTCTCCAGGCAGGCACAGATCATTCTGTGCCACCCTTGCCATTTTGTAAACAATGACAAAATACTTCTTAGTTCCCAGCTCTATTCTTTGCACAGTTACGGTGCACATTTTCCTGCGGAATAGCTACTATTAATCCATTAAAATTGGAAAACTTTACATTTTCTCATTTAGTTATAATGCACATGCAGACACAATCAAAAAATCTCATGAAAAACAAGGACACTACAATGAAAATGAATAGTCAAGTAGGGATTTAAACAAACTGATGAAGTGGCTCATCATCCTGTGACCTGACACAAAACAGGCAGTATCAAAAATGATGGCAGCATGTTGAAGGATTTGGAGGGACACGGGTGGGGAGGCACAACAAAAGCTTATCTGGATATTGCACAGAACATATAGAAAATGGCAAGAAAGAGATCTGATAGTCAATACATAGCAAGGAAACAAATGATTGGAACTCCATGATGCCAAAGTGTGCTGAATCCTTTGTACACTTACAGAAGTGCATACGTTACACTCAGGCTGCTGGGAGTGAATGTCACTGCCTAGATAAACACGTGCTTGAGGATTTTTATTTTCATCAGTTCTATCACAGAAGCAGACAATGTAGTTTTGTATTTCTTCTTGTTTCTATCCTACTCTACTAATTTGGCAAGAAAATAAATTAATTTACTCATGCTGAGTCTCAATGATCACCTTGTGCTCACCTCGACCCATGAACCTTTCGTTGTATTTTCTCCCCCTCTCCTGTCAAGGAGGGAAGTTGCAGAGTGGCTTGGTGGGCACCTGACAGCCAGCCAAGGTCAGCCCACCACACCACCAAACCCACAGCTCTCCAATTGAGCAAGAGATGCTTTATGGGACCACATCAAAGGACTTAAAGAAGCCAAGATATATTACATCAGTTGCTCTTCCCTTGTCCACCAACGTGGTTGCTGCACTACAGAAGGACATGGGATCAGTCAGGAGCAATTTGCCCTTTGCTCTAATCACCTCCCTGCCATCCATATGCCTAGACATGGCATATATCATATCCAGAAGGATATGATCCATGATCTTATCAGACACTGGAATATCTACTGTTTGATGGTTCCCAGGGTCCTATTTTAATCCTTTTTAAAATCAGCTGTGATACCTCCTGTCTTCTAGTCACTGGGGACTTTGACTGCCATGACTTTACAAATATGAAAGAAGCTGAGCAACTGCATCTGCCAGTTTCCTCTGACATTATCATGTAATGCTCAATATTGTCCTGCTGGATAAAGGAATACATGAGAAAGTCCAGGCACTGAAGACTGGGGGCAGTCTTGACCTCACAACACAAGTGTTATTTGCCTTGACTGACCTCACACATAATTTTTTGCTTTCTTTTTCATATACTTTTATTTTCTGCAGCCCCACTAGCTTAGGCATTATATAACCAGTGCTTTAAAATATAGGAGAATTAAAGGCTCCCAAAATCTCTTTCCCTGTAGATTATTTTCTTCATCTGAATGATCTTAGTGACATGTGTAAAACTCATGCCCTAGATTTTAATGATGGTGACCTTTGGGACTTACAGTTGAGTCAATCCATTTTAAACGTGAGCCTGCTACTGTATTATATCTTTGCAGCTGTAGCCAAGTGAGAAGATGACAAGCATAATTACCAGCTTTTTCTGTGAAGATTCCTATCTGAGAAAATGCAAGAACCTTTACAAAATGAGAGCAACGATATGCCATGACTTTGTATCACTAGCACACGTGGAAGTATTTACTTTTCACCAAAGTCAGATGCATTTGGTGTAGAAAATGGAAGTGCATATACATAGTTAAGAAAATGAAAATATATTGCCCTATACACTATTCCACGTGTTTACGTTCTCTTGGAATTGGAAATCCTCTCATAGAACTACTTTAAACTTCTATTTTGGAATATTTGCAACAGTGTTCAGGTAGAAAGTAACACTGTTTAATAGTTTGACATCATGAATGCTCCATTTGCAAGTTCAACTTTGCAAACCAGCTGACACAACCCAGCCAATGAGAGGTAAACTGACTTGTTTGAACCTCAGGTATTACCACTAATGAAACATCTGAAGCTAAATTGATGTAAAGAGAACTTATTAACTTCACTGGGTCTACAGAAATGTATGTGAAAGTAATTTGGTTAATTATTCTACCAAGGCATCCCAAGACAGAGCAGAGTCTGCAGAAGTCTTTAGACATCATCCGTTCTCTCCTACCTTCTTCATTTGTTTTTTTTCCACTAGCTGGTGATAGCACTGAAGCTGCTCTCAGAACCTTGAAATCCTACTCCTGTCCCTATGGGATGTACCTGTGTGCACTGGAATAACTGCAAAGAAATTTTAGATTTTCATTTAAACTAAGACAAAGTGTTAGAGAATGCATCAAGGCTCAAAAAGTTTCAATAATGAGGACTACTACCTATATCAGCAAATTCAGATTGTAGAAAATTACCTCTGTGGCATTAAATATTTTAATATATTTTTGATTCAGCACTGTAAGTCTCTGATGACAATGACAGAATTATTTTTGTACCCTCTGAAAGAGCCTTTAAAAGGCAGGCTTTTCTGCAACTGTTTTTCCTAAAGAAAACTAGTACAGCATGCACACACAGGGGAAACTACAACTGAAAAGGAATTTGAGAAGTGCTACTGCAAGGTACTTATTGGAGATGTTAAACCTCTCCCTTCCTACAGAGTTTAGATTTTGTTTCAGCATCCTTTTGCTTTTCAGTGTCAATGCACAGACTAATTGTATATTATTATAGCAATTTCCACTGTGAAGCTATTTCACAATCTGCACCGTATCATACAGCAACTTGCATAGTTATTACTGAGTCTGACCAGAGGAGAACTTGATGATATAATGAATTCTGTATGAGAGAGAATCTGATCTGTGGTTCATTTAATGTTAGTATAGAATAAATTTGTTAACTTCAGCAGACTCATGCTGGTGTAATTCAGATGTGAGTTAGATCCACACTGTGTATCCATAAAACCACTCCCTGCTGGAGGAGATCACACCTTTTCATTCATTACATGTCGCAGAGCCTACACCATAGCAGTCATACTGCCAGCACTGTCCTGTCTCAGCCAGCTAATGGGAAGATCAACATACTCATGTGAGGTGCTCAGACACCGCTTTGTTCACAGGGGCCCCAGAACCAGCACCAGCCCTGTAGAAAGCAAGAGGCTCAGTCATACTGTGACACTGGGCTGTGCTCGCTCGGTACCTCAGGCACACAGCGCTCCTGGGTGAGCTCTTGCTTCCCCTGGCTTGCAAAGCACTGTGAAGATACTCAGGCTGCACCTCCTCCTGAGTCACAAAAAAGTCACTGCTGTGGTCCCATGGGACTCCTAGTTAAATCTGAAGCAAAAGCTGGAATCACCAATTGACAAGCCAGGGAATCACAGAATCACAGGGTTGGAAGAGACCTCCAAGATCATCAAGTCCAACCCAGACCAACACCTCAACTAGATCATGGCACTGAGTGCCACATCCAGTCTTTCTTTAAACACATCCAGGGATGGTGACTCCACCACCTCCCTGGGCAAACCATTCCAGCACTTTATCACTCTTTCTGTAAAAAACTTCTTCCTAATATCCAGCCTATATTTCCCTTGGTGCAGCTTGAGACTGTGTCCTCTCATTCTGCCAGTTCCTGCCTGGAGAAAGAGACTGACTTTCACCTGACCACAAACACCTTTCAGGGAGTTGTAGAGAGTGATAAGGTCACCCCTGAGCCTCCTCTTCTCCAGGCTGAACAACCCCAGCTCCCTCAGTCGTTCCTCACAGGGTTTGTGTTTCAAGCCCCTCATCTTATTGCTCTCCTCTGGATGGGATGGTGAGCCATGATGACATTAATTAGCTAAGTGGGAACAGATGGATGAAATGCTTTTCCAGCAAGGATGTCAAGGAGGTGGGTTAGCAAATAAGACAAACCTGGGGAATACCCTGCAGCCATCACAAAGACGGGAAAGCCTGCAGGGGGAGGTGGCATTGCAGGTGGCATTACTAGCAGATTGAAGGCTTACAGGGCACAAGGCAAAGGACAAGAGTCTAATCAATACTTGGCTTGAAAAGTCAGCAAAGAAAATACAATGGAAGGAGTTAATGAAGACCCAGTGTTAAACAGTATCAGCCACAGAGCTCTGAGCAGGCAAACAAAATTCCCTGTAGGTTGAGGAGTCCAAACAAAAGAAGGCTAAAAGAAAACAGAAGAGGAACATGAGTAAAGCAAAGTACCAACACTGGGAAACCCAGATGGTGCATTTGGTCACGGGCACCAAAGAGTTCATGAAAGCTGTGCACGTGTAACCGCAGGCAACCATCAGCTCTGACATCTGCATTGCCAGATTCCCACACTTTTGCAAGATAAATAACTTGTTTTGAAGGGAACACTTCAAATAACAGTATAGATATTGCTGTAAATCACAGACTTAATCCTCAGCTGTATTTCATCAACTGTATCTTACATACCATCTTTCTATCATATGCCAGACAATGTTCCTCTATCCTATTACCTCCAAACAACACTCCTAAATTCAATACTTCACAGTCCCCTAATTCTGCTGTCTTTCAACCCATATATAAATGCCCTGTTCCACAGGCTAAAGGTAATATTTTTATAATTGTCCCCAGCAGCTCTCAATGCCAACACAAGGAAGAATAGAGAGAAAAAGACTTCCTGCACAGGGCATCTGAAGCTATCTTTCAAAATTCTACAGCCATCAAACCAAATCACCATCCTTATTTACTATTTTTGATGTAAGTAACTCTCTTAATACTTCATGAGTAACTAGAACAAGAAGAGTGCCATCTAAACATTTTTTCATGACTACTGCTTTTGAAGGAAGTATTTACTATCTTCATTAAATTTCAGTTGCACCAGACCACAAACACACAGAGAACCTCAGTTTAATTACATAACTTAGTCTCTCACAAGCTGGGTCTCCCATACTGAAGGACAGGACAAGTCAACTCATATTGAAATTGTTGAGAAACAGGATGCTGATCAGCTCCAAAAATCAAGCACTTCTGTGTCAAAAGAAAAATAAAACCAAAAAATGGATGGAATGGGATTGTAAAAACATAAAAAAATAAAGTGTGCTCATGGGGTGTTTTTAATATCATTTCTTGATCTGAAATGTTATTTTCATACTCCTTATTCAGTGCTTACTCAACACCTACACAGTAAATGCAGATCAAAAATCCTGTAAATATATAAAATGAAGCCCTCCTTTTTCATACTGATTCCAAAACCAGCACCAGCTCTGCTTGAATTTTAGAAAGCTTTGGTCCTTGAGCAATCCACCTTCTTACCATGTAAATCCATTATCCCATTTGGACTAATCCTTTTCTCAAAAGGATTCCTGGGAATACTGGGAGACAGCTAATTTTACTACATTTTTATTCTTGGCAGTGTCTGAAAACTGGATGTGTGGCTATTAAGAAAGTAAAATTCACTCAGTGAGAGCTCCAAATAAAGAATAATCTCCCACATAATCATTTCTGCAAGACTGCAGGAGCAGGTCTAAGGTTCAGTAGGTGTCCTGAAGCTTACAACCATGCCTCTTTGTTTCCCTTGCTTGAATAAACATTTGATAAAGGAAAGATGAAGAGAAATGTTAATCCTGAATTTGTATCTCAAGACATGCAGGGGGGAAAGAGAGAGAAAAAGAGAGATGGGGATCTGGCTGGATTTTCTTACAAGGTTATAAGAAAAATAAATCCAAAGATACTAATCAGGGGAATTATCTCTCCTCTTATCTGAACAGCTACTTTAATGTAAAGTCAAGAAATAATTTGCCTTCCAGGAAGACACATGTTTGCATAAAAAGGAAGATACAAGGCAAACTCAAAAAAACTCAAAACAACAACAACAACAACAAAAAAACCACTAAAAACAAAACAACAACAACAACAACAACAAAAAAAACCACCACCAAAAAAAACAATAGTGAAGAATGGGAACAGCTTCAGAAACGTATAGAGTTTGGGGACACATTGTGGAAGGGGAAGATTGCCTCCAGAGATCCCTCAAGTAATTTACCAGACAAAAAAAGTTGTAAACATAAAACAGAGTCCTCATCCTACCACTGACTGTGACCATCCTTGTGGTCCAAGACAAGCTATTTAACCCATATAAATCTTTCCATCTGTGCAATAGGTTAATAATATTTACCTACTCATGTCTTTGGGATTAAAACATTATTATTATTTTTAAAGTACTTTGAAGATGAATCATGCTATGTGATTGTTAAATATTATTATTACTAAAAATGTGACATATTGTTTGAATTAAAGAAAATAGTATATCTCTAGCTTAAGAACCTTGTAAGTGCATAATGAACTGAAATTGTGGTTGCTTAATATAGTTACTGCAATTTCTAGTCTGAATGTTCTGTATTTATTGTTTGCATTGCACTGACGTATATTAAATTAACAAGATTATACCGTATGATTACTCTCCTCTTGAGACCCTTAGGAAATGAGTCTGTCCTAGGGAGTACAGTGTTTAAATAAATATTGTTTTATGCATTAGTTTATAAGCATGGACTATCATTTTTCTGCTCTCTGGATGTGTTTTTAATGTTACCTAATTCCACATTATGTTTAAAGGAAACGTCATTGTTTTGAACACTAAAAACAAAAGAGTAGAAAGTATATAAAACTGGACTGCAGGAAGCAAT
>PYHW01009633.1:73948-127817 GCA_013186435.1 Turdus rufiventris
TTCCTACCTTACCTACCTACTAATACACAGTGGAGAAAACAATGCTCCACTCACTCACCATTCACAGAAGGATTTCCTATTCTTTCAGTATCACTGAAAGGAGCACACTTCACAAACCCATCACCCAGTCTAGGGCAAACCAATCTGATCTTGGCTCTGCACTCCCACTGGCACAGCACTCCTGGGAGTGGGCTGCACAACACCACCAGCATCTCCTGCCATGGCTTTGGCCACACATGATTCAAGAGATACCAGATTGCAGGAGCCAGGCTCAACGGCCTGTGCACACACAGCCTTGTTGCTTTCTAGGTTAGCAGATTTACTTGAATGGGTGTAGGTTTTTCCTTGACATCCAGACTCCAAGTTCCAGGTTCCAAGGCTTCAGTTCTGAGTACAGACACAGCCAGACTGGAACCACTGCAGACTGCTGCATGAACATCCTCGTGGCAACTGTGACTCTTTGAACACAGACATTACTTCGGCACAGTCAGAGCAAAGTTAAATACAGTTGGAGTCAAATGCTCAATTTCCTGGCTTATACAACACTGTTACCACACAGTCTGAATTTGTCAGAGTGTGGAATCATTACTCAAAGTGTCAGTAGGCTTTGTACACTACCTGAAGCATACTCCACAGCTTTTTCTTTCTGTGGAATAGAATTTACCTACCCATGTACTCCCAAACGAGTGCCACACATACTCTGCTCAAAGCAAGGTTAGAGGGGCTAATCCTCAGTATACAAACTCAGAAGCCTTGCACCTCCACTCTTCTGTGAATTTAGAACTTAGTTTTTCTCTTGTTTTAGAAGCTTTTAAGGCTGTAAATAAATCAAGACTACCCTGCCGGGCTCCTACAGCACAAGCTATTAATCTAGAATAAATTCAGCTGTCATTTAAAGTTGAACTAGATTGGACAAAGAGGCAGCAATCAAGCCATTTTCATATGAGGCAAGTAATTACAGAATCCAATAGACCACAGTGATTAGGCGCTGCTAAGAAGCTCCAAGAAATCTCAAGTAACTTTTAAAGGCAGGAAAAATAAGTTAACAGCTGCAGATCTCTTGCAATGGATTTGATTTTTCCTCCCCCCCTCCCCTTATAACAAGCAAGCAGGTTAACAAGAGACAAAGGGCAGATAAGGGAGTGTAAGTGGATCAAGGGGAGCCTTGGGAAATCTTCAAACAGTATGTCTGAATGTGGCATTAAATGGTTCATTTGGTGGTAAGTGATTAAATGGGAGAAGACTTTCTTTATCATGGAAATTGGTCCTCTATACTGTTGGACCAATGCTAATGATTTGAAACAGAAAAAAGGATGACTGTGTTATAATGGTTTATAAGACACCAGTTCATGCTGGACTATGAGGAATATCTGCATTAATACAGTCATGCGAGGAATCTAAACCGCAATGGATTTTTGTTTGGCTGAATTATTCTCATTGGTGTCCAAAGTTCACAGCCTAGAAAACGCTAGCTTTTTTACACATAAACTTAAAGCAAAATGTGCCATTTTCAGTCACAACACTGAGAAAACGAAGGTCCTCCTATGATACTGAGGAGTCTTCATTTCCAAGTCTAATTAAAATTAGCACTGTGATAGGAAAAACTATACTGCAATCACTGGGGTAAGTGCAAACCTGTATTTAAATAATTCAAATCCTTTAGAGCCCTAATTTATATTTTGCAATGTAAGCTATGTAAAAAGGGATATTCCTTCAAAGAGGGAAGGCCCACTAGCTCAGCACATCAGCTAAGAGTTTCAGAGACTGGAGGTGTTTCCAAATTCATTTGCTAATTCCCTTGCCACTTGGAATGACTTTAAATTAAGCTCTCACCACATTACCTCAAATGGCTTGATAAATTCATGTATAATCTGGGAAGGAGGACCAAAATGCTTTTAAAGATCTCACTGGTGGAATACCAAAAATATTTCAAACTTTCAAGAGAAGAAAAAGTAGTTTCATATTATGACCAGAACCTTGGATAGAAACAGAAAAAGCAACACATTCAAACCCTTTAAAAGTCAGAAAGCATCATTAAAGGGTCATTCCTTCCTGCCTTGACTTCCTTGTCACCACTAGAAGAATAACAAATGGTTATGGTTTCATTTTACAGTGTAGCAAGGAGGATTTGAGAATCTGCGGGGCCTCATCTGCTGCCTCTTGAGCAAACAGCTAAAGTAATTTTAAATTTCACTTCAACATTGTGATAGCTTCAAGCAAACCCCTCCTGTGTGCCAATCCTCTCTCTCAAAGGCATACAGTCAGTGTTACAGAATGGACAAAAACATCCCAAAATGATCAGCTCCCCTATGACTGTGATTTGTGACATAAGCTACACTCACAGGAACACAGCTCCTCATTCTTCTTCATTTCCTTTAAGCAGTGCTTTGTAGTTTGTGAGTAGGAAGTGCTGAAGCTACTTATTGTCACAGTGGTAAAATATAAGGTTTGATGGGGCATAGGGCTGAGTCTACAGGGATATTTAGGTGTGTGAAAGTGCAAGAGAGAAATGATGAGGTCAGTACCTCTGAAAGTATCAGAGGTGCACTTTTCTAGAAAGCCTTAGGCCCAAGTGAGGCTTCATTTTCAAAAGTATGCCATGCATTTTAGAGTTTAAGTGTTCCCAAAAGTTACTGTGACTTAGGCTCATACATCACTTGGGCACTTCTGAAGAGCACACCTTTAGTAAATGTACAAAAGTGCCTGTAGCAGCAAGGTACCTCTCTTTAAGTGTCAGGAGAGTGAGGTTGCTTGCCTGCTAGGCACGCTTTATAAATCCCCTGGGAATCTTCTCACATTTTTATGTGTGTAAATAAATCTCACCTTGTCCTGTAGCGTTCTTTAAAAGCAAAAGGACAATTCACCCACAAGGCCACTGCATGTGTATCAATAAATCCCTGATAATCAAATCTCCCAGTGATCACTGATATGGAATTACTGCTCAGGCTGGAGCAATGCCAGCTCAAACACAGCCTGCCAGCCTCAACAGCCCAATCTGACCTACAGGTGTTAAAGCCAAGGACACAGACAGTTCATCTGGATGATGACCTGCAAAAATGAAAACAGCTCTGCCAATGGAGACACCCTGGCCAGCTGATAGTTCTCCCAATTTCAATGACCACATTCCTCTTGATGTTCAGTGGATGACAAAAAATAAGGACATAAGCACTAATCGTGGTGTCCAAGGAGGTCTTCAGGTTTTTTTTTTTTTGTTTTTTTTTTGTCTGGGAGCTAAACTGGAGAGGCAAAGGCACTATGAGGACAGGATTTCTCTGGTACAGGCATTCCGACCACAGAATTTCCCCATGTTACTCAATCTTCCTGAGATTTCCATGCCTGTACACCCACAATAAACTAACCAGAAACTTTGTCCCTCCTTATCTCAGAATATATATTTATTTGACCACAGGACTGTTGCTCCTAAAATCTAGAAATTCTAAAAATTTACTAGAAATAAAGGAATAAAGTTCTGAATGCCAAAAATTAAACGTCAATATTCAATAACCGAGGAAAATTTTTTGCTTTCTACTTGCCAGCTACATACCAGCAGGCCATACCTGCTATTTCTTCAGCAAATGAAGATTTACAGTCTCCGCATAGTTTAGAGAGAACAGAGTAGGTAGCAGGGGGGAGGGGAACTTCTCACATACCCCATGAGCTCTCCCTTAAAAGAAAAATCACCCAGTTAAAGCCTCATTGATCCCTGGGTCTTTTTTGTGGGGTTTCTGACACTTAAGTATGTGGCTTCAAGCAGCAAAAGTGGAGGTCAAGAAAACTCCCCTGAGAGGAGCTGTAGTCTCCAATTGCAGCATGATGTTTGTTAAGAACTGACAAAAGAAATGCCAGCCTCCTCTTCTTTGCCTAGTACCCACCTAAACAAACAGATATGCAAGTGAATGTGCTGGCAAAGACAGTGCTGGCTGTGCCCAGGAAGTGCCATTCAGCCCTCAGAGGTTCCCCTCTGCTTAAAGATATGAACTAGGAAGCAAGCAAGAGAGAATTATGGAGGCAGACAAATGGTTATTTAAAATAGTAATCATGTTTTTTCATGGAATAGCCAGTGATGGCTTCAGTTCTGAGGTGGAAGGATCTGCAAATTAAATTCACATGATCCACTCCTGTTCATTTGCACAGTCATATAAACTTCCCACTGGCAGAAAGTTGCTAAATTGTAAATTAAAGAAGAAAACTATGTCATCTTAGTACACAAATGTTGCTGATGAAGACTATTTATGGTAAAGATAAAGAAATAATCAAGTAGATGAGATGGTGGGCATGACTTCAAATAATCCCTTGCGGAATTTCACCTGTGGTTCCACTGGAGTTTCACTGCTTTAACAATATAGCTGGGGCATATTGTTCTGCACAAAAGAGAACAGAATGTAATGGATAACTTCTTAATTACACGGTCTATCAATGCAAAGTTCTCTCCTGCAGCAAAATGTCCATTGAGTTCCACAAGGTATGGCTGGGCAGAGGCAATTTATCACAGTAACTGCCCTAATCCATGGAGAGAAATGTCTTCCTTCTCTGATTACCCAAATTTGGGCCTTGTCCATTCTTAATGAAGACAGTAGGAATTCCACTTTTGACATAAACTTGAGTAGAACAGACCCTCTAGAACAGCAAGCACTGAAAAAATGCTGATGTAGTCATAGACAACAGCAGGTCATATATTGGTGGGTGTTCCAGGTTGAGCCTTAGAAGTACTACCCAAATCCTCACCATTTCCTAGCAAATGGTTCACGTGCTCCGTGTCTCAAAAGCTATGAAATAAAGCAAAGAAAAAAGTCATAAAACAGAAACTGAGTCTAAATACTGAATGCTGTTTTCCACATCACGTTGGGAGGCCATAGGTTTTCCCTTTAAATGTGAGAGGAAGCATTTGGGGCACAGCACGTATAAACACAAATACCCCAAACATAGGCAGTGTGATGGCAAGTGGGAGTCTATTATGGAGAATTCGTGATTCCCTAACTCAGGCTCCATATGACCGCTGCAGGATATGCACTACAATCTGATCTCAGTGTTTGTCACTTGTCAAAAAATTGAGAACAAAGAGCCAATTAGCTATGGTTTGTTTTCTTTTATTTTGCTGGAAATAAAAGCTGAGCTATCATACAGAAAGAATTCCTGGTGTGTGTGTACGAGGCAGGAGAAGAAAAAAAACCAATAAACAAACATTTTTACAAAAACTCAAATCATTGGACTTGCAAAATAAGGACAGCTGGGATGCATAATCAAGAGCATTAGAAAAAATTTATTTTATACAACAGAAACTTTCCTATTCTGGCATTTGTTCTTTCAATATACAATATAACCACTACTACTGCAAATCTGCAAAGATTTTAAAGGCAGCTTAGCTGCAGTGGGACTGGTTTTGGAGGCTGTCTGAAAAGCAGTGACTGTCACATAGTGGCCAGGTGCTTTTCAATCATTAGATAGCACTGCTTTGCATTTGGTTGGAGATGATGATATTAGAGTGCTTTGTGACAATGGAATTAATTGGTCTTCCCCATGCTGTTATGCAGTAGGTAAAGAGACATTGGAGACGCATCACCGGCATTCGAGTGCCTCTGCAGTGAAATCTATGGCAGATGCTGAAGATACAGCACTGCAAGATAAAAAGGAACCACCTGGCTTCCTAGTTTCATCTCCTGGGTAACCCAGTCCACTATGTTTCACTCCACTGAACTGTAAACCAAAAGTTTTGAATACAAATTGGGGGGAAGAAAAAAAAAGACCACTTGAACCAATTGCAAAGACAGAGAAAATCTGGAGGGGTGGAGTAGAATTACTGAAATTGGAATGTAATTAGAGCAGAGAAGTCAATATCCACATACTACAAAGATGACAAGAGATCTTTAAGGGACCACAAAGAAGTGGTCAAGGTTTTGGTTTGTGTGTCAGTTAAAGACAGCACTCAATACAGTGCCACAGCACTGACTGCTAACAAAAACTGATCATTCAGGAAGTACCAGCAACAATCCAAGCAAGATCCGCAAGAGTTCCTGGAAGGTTTCCAATTTAAGGGTGGACCCAGTCCAAAACCTGATAGTATCAAATAAGGTAATACATGACCAGTTTATAAGGGCAGCCTAGTGTAACGCAAATAAACACTGCTGCTTATGGTGAAGGAGGCAGCATTTAGCCATTTGCCTAACACTCTGAACACAAAAAAGCAAGTAGCAAATTAATTTTAATCCAGATCTAAAATCTAGAAATATTAAGAAATTTATTTGTGTATTAATGTCTTGTTTTGCGTAAGGAATTGGCAAGTACCTATAGCAACTACTATAAGAATACAACTCTTCCCATTCCTACTGATAGTGATGGGACTATTTTGTGACTGCCATGACCAGTGTGCCCCTTCATTCCTTTTTTAGGCTCTATATTGAATGAGGAAAATCTGCTGCTTTTTCTTGTATCACAAGTCTTTGTCTTTCAATGCGCTGTTCATGAACTACTGAAGCTTATTATGCTTAAATAATAAAATAATGGAAACCAAGAGAGTGATTCTGTACAAACACAGATTAAAGTTCTTTACCTAGAGCTGTGTTTAGGTCACTCCCAAGGGAATAGTCTGTGTGCACAGGAGAAAACACATTTCATAGCTTAAGACAAGTGTCTTTTACACTGCTGTCTTTTAAGCAGCAATGGGAATCAAGCAATGCTAATTTCCAAGAAAAAACAAAATTCCAATTTGGTTTTGAGCACAAACAGAGGTAATTAAAGCACTTGCTCTAACAGGAAGCTGCATTAGAAAACAACTTTGCACTTTTGAGGACGCACACTGTGTTTCTTGTTATGCCAATTTATTTTAATTAATCAGAAAAACATTTATTTGAGGTATTAGCAATGCTGGTGCTTAGCCTGTCATTCTGCCTCCTCTCTAAATACCCAGAATGGCAGTTCCAAAGCAGAACACATCTAGACCAAGAAGGAATCTCTCCTTCTGAGAGGAGCAGCATAAATTCAATGGGGTCAAATCTTTGTCCTTCCGGTCACCTGGAGTAAATCTGACCTCTGCTGGAGTTCACCACCACACAGAAATATAATTTAACCCTTAGTGGAGTGTGAAGTGGTGCTCATAGCATTGGAGGAGCCCATTCATGCTAGCCAGAAGTTTGACAAACCACAGCACCTTCCAACAGGCAACCTTTGACTCGAATTTAACCTTGGAGTGTCACACATGGTGGGAGCAGGCTCAAAGTCCTTTCCAGAAGGAAAGCTGACAGTATGGCGAGCCTGGAAGGACCAAACCACTTGGACTGCACTCAGGTGATATTCCTGGTATACAAAGGGCAGACGAGATCTTCCCAGACTATTAAAGGCAAAATGGAAACAAGGAGATGACTCAGTCTCCTTTCAGGCTTCTCTTCAGCACCTCTCATTTGTGAAACCATCACTGAGTTTCAGAATATCTGCATCAGAAGATGCTCCCCTCCAACAGTATCTGGAAAATGGAAGAGAAAAACACCATCTTCCTCTTTACACTCTTCATTTGAATAACGGGAACAACATACCTGTCCTCACCAGCTCTTGTCCCCTACCTTGTCTACCCAACCCAAAAGCATTTGATAAACTTTCTCAAAGAAGAGCCAGATTCCCAAAATATGATTCCTTAAAAATTTCTGAAGTTTAAAAACTCTTAAAATAATATTTAAATATTTTTCATTATTAAAATTATTATTAAGATCTATTTTAATAGAATGTTTTGGATTTTTTTCCTTTTTTGTTTTTTTCTCTGTACCTGTCTCATATAAAAACCTTTTAAAATAAAATAAAGACCACTAGAAACTTTATTTTACTTTTCTTTTAGTTGGACTGAAGTTAATGGGTGACTGGAAAGTTTATGAGGCTGGCATAACAAAATAAACACCAAACATTTCCAGAGGCAGAAAAAACAAATTCAGGATTTGCCCTGACACATACAGAAAAAAAGTGCTACCAATATCACCATTAGTATCTCCTAACTGGTACTGTTTGTCTTACCAGAAACATTAGATGCTGGTGGGAAAAAAACCAGCTTTGACAGTTGCATGGCAACGAGAAAAAGACAGGGGGGGATGCTCCCTGAGGAGGAGTGTGGCACAAACAGGGAGCATCCTGTAACTTGGCTCCAGCTGAGCTTGCTGGTTGCTGCCAGCCTGACCTTAGACCAGCTACAATCCAGCAGGCAGTGATTCCCACTGCAAGACTCTGCCAGCTCTCTGCCAGTTCCTCTCGTGTGCAATGGGGCCAGCTTTTAGCATCCAAATAGTATGAAAGCTCTCAGGATAGATAAACCAGAAGACCAACTCAAACAGTGTGTATGAAATGGCAGCAGTGTAAGCAAGTCCTCCAGCCCAGGCAGTTTCAGCACTTGAGTGGTTCTGCAATACAGCACTTTGGGAGTTGCTGTACTCTACAGACCGAGATCAAAAAAGGAAACATCCCAAAGTCACAGTGTGACAGCCCACAGCATCATCAGGAGGGAAGCCAGCCAGCGAGGCACTTAATAAAGACACCTGAAAATAAACTCAGCTTGCGTATTTTGCTCACCTTAAACTCCTGCTAAAGTGATTGAGATTGAGCCCTAAGTCCCATTCAACTGGTGATTTACTCAGAGAAGCTTTCTCCTAACACATGGAAAACTATCCCTTGTAACCTCCACAGCTACCACATGCTTCTGTGACAGTGCCTACACTGTCACAGCTTAGTGCCTTTTGTACATCATAACCACTACCAGTAAGGGCAATTTATCATATAATAAAAATTACCGTATTTTAGCAGAAGAAAGAAAAAAATCTGTATGTTAAAACTAATGAAGAGCCTTTTTAAAATTACAAACCAGTGAAGGCCAAGCAGCTAGAGAAGGGTAACCAAGGAGAAAAATTTGCCCCTAACCTTTCATCCTCTTTCACAATCATTTTTTTTTCTCTTCGATTTTTAACCTTTTCTGTCACCACCAGCACTAAAAGCTGCTTTTTTTATCCCCTTTTGCTGGAAGAACAAACAAACAGTTGCCATTTCAGTCAAAGCAATGTTATTCTTTGGCTGGCTGGCACTGGTTTCAGCTCACAGGGCGGTCAGTTCCTCTGGCTCCCATCCAGCAAGCTGAATAAACCAGTCTGGCAGTAAGCACAACTCTGTTTGGGCTCAGAAATCAGTGCTTCAGACCTGTTTCCAACCTGAGTGCTTCCAATTTACAGCACTCCAACACTGCAGGAAGTATACCAAGCCAATCTGAAACCCAAATATATTTGAAACACAGCTTTCTTCCATGCCTTTAGGTCTTTTTCTACACTCTTCTTCCTTCTCTCTTTAATGTTTGCAGGTTGGAATTTAGTGCTCTTTTTTCTGCCAGAAGTTTGGCCCTTGCAACAAATAATTTCATCCAAGTGTGCCATTTCCTCCAAAATGCACAGCAGTGGCAGAAATCACAGACAGATCATTATCATCTTTTCTCTGTTTCTTGCTTACCTGCTTTTGTATGGAGCACTATGAGAGTCAAGAAGAACTTTTCTGAAATTACAAAACTCATTTTTTATAGACATGCAGTTACCCAGTTCAAGACCTTCAACTCTCAGAGCACAAAATGGAAAACACAAGAAAACTTGTAATACAAGAGAAACTCTGGTTCAGGCAAGTGCAAAAGCAAGCTGGAAGGATTATAAGTGCAGGACTAGGCACTTTAGACTCCCCTTTTGCTCCGCTCTCTGGCAGAACAACACTAACAGCAGAATTCCACTTTACTGGGATAAGGGATGGTGCTTATGAGAAGGGCAGGAGATGTGAATACAAAGGTTGAGAAATTGTATTAAGTGCTGTGTTTCAGTCCTCAGGTTATTATTTTCTCTTTCCTCCTCTCATTTTTCACACCATTAAAATTCCACCTCAGACACCAGACTCAAAGTGAACAAACAAACATGCATTGTTCGCTATCCAAACCCACCACGCTCACAGGGCTGCTGTCGAAGCTGCAGTGACACTTGAGCCGGGGAGCACAAACCACTCGGGCAGCTCACAGGGGGAATGCCTGAGTGACAGATGAAGTACAAAACTAATCCACACGTTGTGTTTCTGCTGCACAGGTGTGTTCAGGGATTATCCTTCTGCCACGCAAGTCACTTGCGCCAATTTCTAAAGAGCCTTTCTCTTTCCTTCTGTTCTTGGTTTATATGAACTAAGTTTTCCATGGTTACTGTGCAGAAACCCTTCCAGGGAAATTATTTTGTCAAACTTCAAACGTTATCATTACCTCTTGTACACAACAATTTATCAATCATTGTTGAATGCTACAAAGCTACATCCTACTCTCTCAGCATCTCAGCAGACAAAAGTTACCCACATTCCTTGAAAGCATCTTAAATACTACTTCACTGCCCTGCAAAGAACAATTTGGGAAAAAAACCCAAAGCTTCAAGATCACCTCTAAATTCTGCACAGAAATATTATGCTAATCCAAGATGGTGACAAGTAGTGAAAAAGATGCGAGAACCCTGAGACATGTTTGAAGTCTTCAGATGAAAGTTAGCCCATGCAAATTCCCATTTAGAAGCAGAAGTAGTTTGAAGAAGTTCCACTTAATGGATTGCACAGCGAATACGGGTTCTGGTTTCCAACAAAAAGTGACATGCAGTAAAATATTTAGGCAATCTCTTGAGGACTATGTAGCATTTCATAAATTAAAGGGCTTTAGTCAGCTTTCCACGTGACAGCAACCAACCCACAGTTCAGTCAGAGGAGAAGTGTTTGTGTTTTATCCCAAGATGGATTGGAGAAACTTCTGGCGCGAACTGACACCGACATAAACTTCTCAAGTTTTTACAGAGAAGAAATGGAAGACAAAGCAAACTGTTTTAAATTGAAGCTACCACATTATTCAACAGAAGCCAAAATTCTCTGTTCCAAAACTCATGTGGCTAAATACTAGGATGTAATTTTCAAACAGGTAAGTAAACTGCCTTTATAAATTCCGCCACTACATTTAAAAATCATTTAGTTCTCATTCCACCTGCATTGGGCATGTCTGTGTAGCTTTGGGCAGAAAACAGGGTGTGCTGGTTGTTAAAGAAATGGGAGAGTACTGCAGAATGCCTGGGTGACCTCGGGCTCGTCAGTTGTGACCTCCGTAAAATGGAGATAATCACACTTATCTGATTCAAGGGGGTACCAGGAGACCTACTGTTTCCTAATTGTTTAGAGATGTACATGGGAAAGGCACAATATATAGTTACATGGGTTAGGTTTCTGGAAATATCTACTGGTAACACAATAGATTTTACCCATCTGTGTAAAAGTGTCAAGTACTGCTATTATTTTGACGTCATTGATAAAGAAAGGATGGGTGGTCTGGTAGATTGAAGCACATTTTGGCTGGAAGCTATTACCCTTTGAGACGACCTCTTGTTTCAAGTTTCTTTGGTGTATCAGAAAAGTTACAGGCAGCAACAGTAAGGGTTTCTGTAATTCATGCTATAAAAACACTCCAATCTGTTTTATCTCCTCTGACATGCTACTCTGTACTAGTCCTAATGATATTTTTCCTAATCAAGCATAAATTAATGACAGGAAGCAGTGTCACTTCTTTCTAGTTTTACATGACCTGTCTTTGAGTACTAACTATATATGTGAAGTTATACTAAGCTCAATTGTCTCTCACTATTAGAGAGGTGTAGAAAAACTGACTGCAATGCTAAGATGGGCATCAAAGACGATGGTAATTTAAGAGGAAGACTGATTTTAAAACAAGATACCTAAATTGAGATAGAATGTAGATCCTTCTGATAGTTTCATGTAGCCATTCAGTTTTAGGGAGAGAAGTTGTTAAAGGTGATTTGGGCAGGATTTATGTAAACTGAGTAGCAAGGAAAAGAGATGATTTACATTAAAACATAGCACAAGCAACCATCAAGTAGCAGTAGTTTTACTGCTGAAATGTGACTCTGGAGAATTTTTACAAAATCTCCACACTTGGCCGGGCAGGGTAAGGCAAGAAAGGGCCAGTGTGAAAGTATTAATTTTAAACCAGAGTAATCCATGCTGATTTCTATTTCACCAGAATAATTTTACATCAGAAATATCCATACAGAATGCAAATACTGGCACCTCTGTCTAAAGTGCTCATTTACCACCAAGTGCCCTTGTTTTACTCAGTGTGTTTGCAAGGATGAACCACTCTATCATTTGTATCAGTAATGCGACTCCCACCCACATGTGCTTCAGCCCCAGACTTGACTAATGCATGAATCTTTATGCTGTGCTCCTTATGAAATGCTGTGTCCTATCACGTTGCCACGATACTGCTGCTAGATTTATGGCTCCAACTAAATCATCCGATCATACCACTTCTGTGCTGTGCTTCTTCCATTACCACCTAATGTATCAAAAGCATCGATTTTACACTTGCCAGCTTTCCTGCTGGAGCATCCAAGGTCCTGCAGCACTTTATTACACCCCATGCCCACTCCCAGAGCTGTCATGCTAATGAGCCATGTGTCGCTACTTTAATTTTTCTGAAGCAGGTCACAAAGCTCAATTCTCCCCTCATGTGGGAGAACCTAGAGTCCAATTCCTGAGCCTTCATGGCTGGCTGATTTTGAATAGTGCATATGATGACACAGGCTCTCATCTTACTGGCCTGGCCATCACAACACCCCTTCCCTCCCAGATGCTGAAAGAAATATGGTCACTTATGGCTTCAGAAAGCTTTGTCCTATTTGCAGCATACTGTACTTACCAAACACCTAATATCCTGAGGTGTCCAAAATGCTGAAATTGTAACCTGCTTAACCTCAATAATTCCGAGAGGCTGTTTTTTATCTCTACAATAGGGGTCATATTTAGACTGAAAGAAAATGAAAGACAGCATGATTAAGAGACTAAATTGGCAGAACACCTAGAAATAACCTGAAAACCTAGAGAAATTTTGCACAACAGAAAAAGGCTCAGATCCTCCAGAAAGGACCAATATATTTTGCAACCTGCAGCTATGAATCCCTTCCAACTCCAGGTATTTTATGATTTCTATGAATTTACTGCCTTGCCAGGACATCAGTCAGTAAAGGTAGGAAAGACAAGGGGTTATGGTAGCAACTTTTAGGTTACCCTGAAAGGCATCTCAAACACACTTGCTACATTTTGTAGGGCTAATTTCTGAGTAATGTTGACATCCTAAGACCTGAAAGAACAGGAACAACTAGGAGGTAATTAATGAGGGCCAGTCCAGCCTTCCTGTTTTGAACACTCCTACTAATAAGGCTTCTTTGGTGTTTGACACCCTTGAGGAGCAAAAGGGGCAGATTTGGGTCTCAGTAGCTTTGCTTGTTTTAGAATTTTAAATGGCATGTGAACTGGGGAGAAACGCATCAAGCACCATTCTGTTACCAATGATTTTCCACGTGCATTTGTGTTTTAGTGGTAGAAACTAGCAGATTAAGATATGAGATCTCTGCCATTTGGCAGAGATTTTCTGGCATCACCATCACTGGAAGTTTTCAGAAAGTACCTGCATATGGTACCTGGGGACATGGTTTAGTGGAGAACATGATGGTGCTAGGTTAATGGTTGGACCCTGACCTTGGAGTATTTTCCAGCCTTAATGATTTTCTGATACTATGAAGTAACATTTCACGACGTACATAAAGTCACATTTCCCATGTGTAACATGGGATTTTTGGCCCACCATTGTTGTCTTTATTGAATGGCTGCATATTTTCACGCTACTTTAACATGTCAGTATTAGTTGACCTTTTATAAACAGAAATGCCATACACTACATCTGAATTTTATCAACTTCTGTCATACGAGATTACATTTTATCTTTTTGCTACACTTTTTCTGCTATATATGGAAAAGGCCTATAGGCTGCCATTAACAGACCTAATTATTACATGGAAAGAGAAAAAAAAAATCTATTAAATCTTCCCTGTCAAAATGAGGGCAGACTGTGAAAATGTGTTAAAAAAAGGCTGCCTAAACTTTGCAGCATCACCACCCCTTACCTCCAGAGACAGAGCACACGTCAAAAGCCAGCAGTAAAGCCCTGAGACAATGAGATTTATCAGCTGAACGGAGAGGTAATGCAACAGTATTTTTGATTTCCAATCTGAAATTCAGAATTTGAAAATCTCTAAAACTTCTAAGGAGCAAACAATGATGATTTATTTATGTAAGAGTCAAGCACCAGCATTTAGGTCACTCGGCCAAGGTCACCAACTGTCACCAGTCACCAGTTTTTTGGCTGATGTTTTTTCCCATTGACTGGTTGACTCCACATTTTCAAGCCCTACTTGCTACAAAATAAAGACCTTGCAGTTGCAGATTTTGAGTTAATGCCAATCATGCATTTAAGGCACTATGCCAGTTATTCCATCTCTCTTGGGGGCTTTTTTCTCCATTCATACAACAGGACTTAAAAACAAACAAAACTTTTAATCCTTCAAATTCTGGTGTTTTCCAAACTGCCATCAAAATGAATTTTTATGTCGGGTGTGTGTGCTGGGGCTTGTAGTCCTTGAAGGCTTAACCCAATTGACTCTTAAAGAACTGCGACAGTCTTTTATATAAAGCTCTTCATAGCAAAGGTTTCTTCTGTGCCACAACTGCCCATCTCATCAGTTTTACTACCAAGCATGGGCACTACCAGCTTGGTCCTGCTGTTAAGACACATGGTAAAGGACTTCCCTCCCTTGAACAAATACCCTACTGCTTTGTATCCAGGTGCACATGGGAAGCAGCTTCAAAGGATACACCACGGCTCATACAGACACAGCAAGAAGCTGCACGATCCTCTCACGTCATATTTCAAGTATCATTTTTCAGAAAAATCATGCTGGATCTACAGAAAACACTTCTTCCACTGAATTACTGCTTCAAATATTTTTAACCTGATGCTTTCTGTTCTACTCAGAGCCTCAAAAGCTACCACCCAAAATACCTAAAGCTATCATTGCTTTAGCTGAAGAATTTGTTGGGGTCACATGATGGTTTGAAAGCTGTGGTTGAGATTAATAGTGTGTTACAATAAACACAGTGAATAATGCAAAGCACAGAAATGATGGAGGAGGAAGTGGGGGGATATATCTTCTGAGGCTAAGCAGTTATTGGATGTTTAGTTTGAAAGAACACACAGGTCAGAGTGAGACTTCTGGCATCCTCTCCCTTACAAATTAATCACTGGTTCACAGTGACCAGCAAATTTCAGCTTATAAATAAAGTTCAAAGCCCCCAGGTCCTCATTTAAAAATGGAGACATATGGCTTGCAAACAGCTAATGGAACGAGCCTTCCCAAAGTTTGAGCTCATTCCCAACTGAGAGATCCATTTCACAGTAATAACAACGCAGCCATGAGTACACGAGCTTCAGACTTCCTTCCTGTATTTTATAATACTCTGCACTACCACAGCAACTTTTATCTTGTGAGTGGAAAAAGTTCTGATGAACATCAGTTATGACTTTTCAAAGTGTAGAAGGCGCTGTGGGAACTGAAAACATACAGAGACCTGCAGCCACAGGCTTCAGCCCAGAGATGATACATACCCAGAAACAAAAAGTTCAACATTGTGCACCAAAAAATCTGAAAAGGCTTAGAAAACAGATTACCTTACTCTCTGAAAAGTGACGTCTGCAGGTTTGGAGCCACAGGTCTCTTCTTGTCTACTTGTTTACCATAGTGTAAACAACGTTTAGCTCCAGTAATAGCATACAGATAAGGAAACAGTTCAGAAGGATACCGAATCCTAAGGTTTGCCATAGCTCTCATTTGCAACTGAAAAAACTGAGGTTAAGTTTTGTATCTGAGAAGCCTGTGGCAGAAATCAGAAGGCTGAATTCCTAGTATTCTCTCCAGTCTCTGGACAACTCTGCCTTCAATGTTTTGTTCTTCTAAAGCCGCCCTGAAAGCATTTTTTCCACACAGAATCTACTGCTTTGGGGGCTTTGTTTCATGTTAGTCACAAATCTCTCTGTATAACCTGAGGTAGACCAAAACACTGGCAGTCCTGCAGTGAAAAAGCATCTAATGGGCCATAAATTAATGTTTCATTTCCTTTAATAGTGTAATGATTAATTCCTTCTTCAGAGCAAGATCCTGTTGTACATTTGATAGTTACACTATAAAGTAAGAAACGGGTTTTTAACCTCAAAAATGATCAAAGCCAGAACACTGCTATTTTTGTTTGTGCTCTTGTAGCTTGACTCTTCAGTTTTTTCTCCCCAGTTTTGTAAAAGGGTAAAAAAAATCCATCTCAGATGAGACCTTGCACAGCTTGTCAAGTTTCAACCCACAGTGATTTTTTTTTGCAAATATAAACCCCCGAAAGTAGAGGTTTCTAATGGAAATGCTGACATAACCTTAACTATACCAATGCTGCTGTAATGCTCAGGTTACCAGGAATATTTCTGCTGCCAATTCCATTTAACAAGTCTGAATGCATATAATTTGTTCCAGTTGTCTTTCCTCGTATTGGAGCTCCTTTGTGCACACTTTCCAATGTGGCTTGCATTAAAAGAAAGAAAAAAACCCTCCTACTCCTATGTAAATTCATATACACACTGATACGGCTTTATCACAGCTAAAAAGCTATAAATCTGCTTTAACTGATTCAGTGTGTTCTCTGGTCTGGAAAGGTGACTCGTTTCATTGCTGCCCTTCACTGAACGTGACAATTATAACTTCGCTTTATTCTTTCTGAGATATTTATTCCTTGCAAAAAAGACTCCCCAAACCCTCCGACCTGCCTCTCTGTGTATTCATATTATCCTCTCCTGACCAAACGTCCCTCTATTTGAGCCAAAAGGATTTGAGCTGGGTCAGGATTTGCCCCTGGCTATGCTAGGAATTTAATCCAAATGCCTCCCACCAATACCAGTGATAAGAATCTAGTCCTATAGCAAATGATTTGCTTCTCACCTTTGGCTCATCCTGAAGCCAAACAACTGCCAGGTTAAACAAATATTCTCAGAATGCAAAGTGAATTCATGAAGCAAGAACTTAAGGGACACCAAGGTAAGTGGGCACTTCTAGAGCCTCATGTCCTCTGAAAGATCTGCAGCTCACACCCTGACATCTCTCTGATCTTTCCTCCTAGAAGTAAGAGTGAACCAGAAGGAACAAAAACTCAACAGGACGGCTCCACTGCTCAGTGAATAAGAACACAAATAATTCATGATCTGATCCTCCTCCCTGCTGCCAGTTAACAGCTTCTTACTTGATCTTCAGGGTCTAAGAGGCCATAGCTGATGCTTGGAAACTCTAAACCTGAACCTTGTTGTCATCTTTACATCAGAGATAAATTCAGAGGGATGATGTGTGGACAACTTTTCAAATACATCAATGAATTTCTGGAAGGTTTCAGTGAGTTTGAGTAGATGTCAACTGTGAAAATCAAGCCAAAAGAGTCATCTCCATACTAACCCCTCAGACTTCTGGGGACCCATAGTCAGACACAGCTCTAGCCACAATGAATGGAAAAAGAGAAATCTCCTCAGGATGACTCAAACCTTGACTTGAAATGTCTCTATCTAAATTGAAAGCTTATAGTTAATCAGTTCCTTATTTAGTTTTCTGACTAAAATTAAAAGAGAGGAATTAAGGTTACAGTTTCTCAGGTTGAATTCTGAGCACGTTCCCAAATTAGAGGATAAATTAATTGAAAAATTATGTAAAACTGATTATCAAAATGGTTTTTTTTTTCAAAGCACCTCACCTAATCATCATTACTGTTTAAAAAAATACTCTTTTAATAAAGAATATATTTAAAACTATTGCTAAACTGAACATCTTTTGAATTGTTCCTCTCCTTAGGATGCATTTTACTAAATTTCTCTAGTGTTTGGGAGGGGAGGAAGGGGAGGAGGGTGATGATGTTAAAAAAGTTTTAAAAGGAAATGCAATAGCAAGGAGTATTTAAAACTTTTTTAAAAGACATTTGGAAATTGATTGGCTATATCTTCCAATTCCTGTTTCCCTTCTATAATTATGAATTACCATTATGAGTAACACAGGCTGCTAATGGACTCTGCAAATCTCTGATAAAGGATGCAGAGATTAATTGCTATTCTTACTTAACACACTTGCTAGAGTAGTAAAAAAGAAGCAATAGAAAGCACTGTGCAAGGACAAAACACAGCAAGAGAAGGATCTTCTGTTCACAAGCTTTTTTGGAAAGAAAAATTAAAGCCTTCCATAAAAGCAAACTGAATTTAATTGGAATTTATTGCTAGTTTTTAGATGAGAAAAATATCAATTATTCAGATTACATTATCAAAGGTTCTTCTGCTTTTCTCAGCCAGATTCCTAAAATTTTCCACTTCTAAGACACCTCACATTATACTATTTCTTTTTCAAAATCCTTTAATATTCTAGTGTCTTTTGGCCTCCCTGCTGCAGTTTGATCTCTCTGTACTTTCTGTCCCGGTGCTGCAAACACCTAACCCTGTGCTTGAGCAGGACTCCTACAGGACAACTGCTGTGTCTGGATTTGGACCCAAAGATCAGAGGAGTGCTGCCTGATGCAAAGCAGGCCGATGCTGCATTCAGCCTTTCATTCAGCTGGTCACCCTGGGCTGCTGAATGAGTCTGAGAGCAGCCGTCGCTGTGTGGCAGACTCTGCAGCACCAACCACAGCACAGTACAGAAGAGGTAAACACTAAGCACTCACAGACAGATTAAAAGCTTTCAGCAGAAAGTGCCCTGTATTTCTAGAAGATGACTTCCCTCTAGATCCTGAGGAAATCCAGCCATAGCAGCAGCAGGGACAGATGATCTGCTCAGTTACCATAAATTGTGAGAAATGCACCATTTATATAACATTGAACTATTTGACAAAAACCAGATAAGGCTATAGGAGTCCCCAGCAGCCTTTTTGTGAAGGATTTATCTTCTTAAATCTGGGCCAAATCATTGAACAAAAAAGTGGAAAGTTCTTACTGAAGTCTAGGAAAGGGAGGTAAATTACAAACAGTGATTGTATTTAAAACTCAAGGCTGCTTTTCAGAGATTAAAAAAAACAAAAACAAAACCAAAAACTTTAAATTAAAGAGGTTGATTTAGACACAAAAGAAAATCTTAGGGGGATTTATTGTTTTGAATTGTTCAGCACTCCAAACAAGAAAAGGTGGCATAAGCAATACAAGAACCTTCATTAACTCTGTGACCGTGGATTTTGTTGGTCAAGCAGCTCATTCATGCAGATCCTGCTATACAAAAGAAGCATGGCGTGGCTGCTGGGGGCAAACTGATCCTGATGTGGGCTCTTTTCCACGGAAATCACAGATCATTGAGAAATCGCACTCGTCTCCCAAGATCTAACCTTAGAATACTTATGTATGTACTCAACATGGATTTCCTTCCTTGTCCACTGCAAACATAACCTGTGCTGAGGTAAAGGCTGCACCATCCATGATTTTTTTCATGGATGCAACTTTTAACCCTCCTCTTGCAATTCACAGTACAATAATGCTGAGAATCATGCCTGCCTTCTCCCTCTCCAGCAGCACTGTCACTTTGGGTGACTGGCATCATGACCCTACACTGCTGCTGCTTCTGTGAAAAATACCCTTAGTGGTAGAAAAGGTGCAAAACTTGTTAAGCAGTGGTGACCCATAAGTTTTTGTAACAGGGATGTATTTGACAGAGAAACCAAAGGAACTGGGGTACATATATTCAGAGGTGAGTGATAAGACTCCAAGCTCTATTAGATTCTACCCAGAGAGACTTTAGTAGATATTATGTACAGTGTCACCAAAGTCATTTCTACAACCAGACAGTCAGTTCTTATATATTCTTACAACTTTCTGGCACTGCTTTACTTCTGTTAGAATTAAATAAAATCCATGCTCTTGTCTCAAAAACTCTGTGTGTTAGTATTTGAGAATACTAAAATGCCCCAAACTAGAGGTGATTTGGGATTTTGTGGTTCCCATGCGCAGAGGTTGTTTCAAGTGACTACATCCAGCCTTCCCATCTGCCTGATACAATTAGCTCAGAGAATCACACCAGACCCCACCAAATGACAAAAGCACACTTCTCATGGAGTGCCTGCTCACTGATGGAGGAGTTGGAAGAAGTCACACATTTTGGCTTTGACTGAGGCAACACAGCCAGTGTTCTCAAGGGAATTTGGACATCAGCTTTCCACAGATTTCATATATCTTTTCAAATCTGTTCTTTGCCACTCTGTACAACAGCCATTTCCCTCCCTCAGACCTGTGCTGGGCAGAGATGTACCTACTAATGCTCCCAGTGCTACAGCTGTGTATGATGAAGGGATTGTGGATGCTGAAGGTTCAGGTTGATGGGCTCCTCCTGAACACCATTCCCTAAAGACACTTGATTTTTTAAATGTACTTTTCATGTCATTTACTGGTTCAAATGGAAGGAAGCTGCCACTAATGAGCTAATCACCCACATCTACAGCCCTGCTTGGCTAGTGCTCAGCCTCTCCCAGCTGGCCAACATCCTCCCTACAGCCCCACCTGCTCAAGCTTCTTCTCCCATACCCTTGTCAGGGACTGCATGTTCTGATCCAGCACAGCAGTTGTTAAGTTTCTTAGTGCAACCAGATTAATGATTGGATACCTTCAGACAGTTCTGGCTTCTCTTGAGTCCTACACATATATACCTACACACCAGTATACATAAGAAACCTGAAAAACTAATTAGTGTTTCTTAATGTCCACCAAGATACCACAAGTCAGACTTTCCAAATAGTGCTGAAATCCTAAAATCAGGAAATTTTAAGGTTCCTGAACAGAAACATCCTGAGATGCTTCACAGAGACAGGGCTGTTTAGTCTGCAGAAGGGAAGGCGTGTGACCTTTTGATGCTTAAAAGGGGATTATGAGGAAGATGGAGAGAGACTTCTTACAAGTGCTTGTACTCATAGGATAAGGGATAATGTTTTTTAACTAAAAGAGGAAAGATTTGAATTTCATATAAGGAAGGAATTATTTATTGTGAGTGTGATAAAGCACTGAAACAGGCTGCCCAGAGAAGCTGTGGCTGCCCCATCCCTGAAGTGTTCAAGGCCAGGCTGGACGGGACTTGGAGCAACCAGGTCTAGTGGAAAGTGTCTCTTCTATGGCAGGAGGTTGGAACAAGGTGATGATTAAAGGTCCTTCCAATCCAAAGCATTCTAGGATTCTATGAAATTGAGACATTCACACTTTAGTTAGTTTGGGTAAATTTAGGTAAAAAGCATTCTGGATTTGACATACACAAAAAGAAAAAATGAAAAGGTCCAAGTCCAAAAAAATCTCTTTTTCCTTAAAATTAGGTATCTGCTGATATTATAGGTACAATAAAAATTTGGATTATAAATGTTCTGAATTACTTAGAAATAACAAAAATGAAACAATGTTTCAAAATGTATCTAACACAAAACTCAAAGTGCTAAAAGATGCCCATGTATTTATATACATATTAGCTGAATCCAGCCTGCATTTGAAAATTTACGTGGACATTTTTCTGGAAGTGTAAAAAAAAATATTACGGACAATATTACCTTTCTGGAATGAAAGGAACTTAGATAAAGAATAGCCTACTGTATCTTCAAAAAGTAGCATGTTTCTTAAGTTCCATGTGCATTATATTTGCAATTTACATGGGGATTTGCAACAGCGGTGCTGCTCCCTGGGTGTTACTTACTTTGGATGGACTTCTCTAAGGCTGAGTTTACACAGCTGTGGTAGGAAAACCTAGCCACAATCAATTAAAAGTGCAACACAAATCCTTTAGACAGCATTCTCAGGCTGTCCTGCTGTTGAGACAGCTACTATTCTCTGAGAATGAGTGCTCTAACTGTATTAAACTTAGTCCTAACCAAAATAAGCTTTTACTAATTTTCACCATTTAAGGAACATAAAGACCTGCCTTTGTCATTTAAAATTTAAGCTGACTAAGCCTCATAGAAACAGAACGTTAAAGAACTAAAGAAATTAAATCCATTTACAGAGGTCAGAAGAGTCTCTGCATTTTAGACATGATGGGCTTGTATGGTCTGTGCTTGTCATTCATGTGAACTTTTAGGTTATGGATTGATAGGTGGCAACATAAGTCACCTTTGTTTTCCTCTTGATAGCAGTGATGCTGAGCTGATCCTAGCAGGTCACCAGTGTCCTGGCATTACCTGCACTTCTGATTACTGAACAACTAGAATAAGCAGGCAAATGAGACCCCAGACGCCCTGTCTTTGTGTGGGACATATTTATTACCAACCTACTGAATTCTGCACACAAAGAAGGCCTTAGGGAATGTAGTATGTCTATAAGCTGATGCAAAAAGCACTGAGGAAAAAAAAATTTAAAAAAAGAGGATAAATAAGCAAGTAGGCAGATGAAAAGCCTAAAGTCTAACTAACTTCACCAGCACATTGATAATACAATAATGTGGTCAATCCACTGTGGACCTCTGAACAAGGGGTGTTTTTTTTGTTTTTCAGCTAATTAGTAAAAGAGTTAGGTTTTTAATCTTGCTTGCTCTTTCTTCTCTCTTTTTACCTGGTGGGTGTACATGTATGTCTACATGTGTATTTCCTAAATGAGCAAAGAGAAAGTACACACATATACATTACGATGTGGAAAACGTGAGGTGGAGTGTGAGTTCAGTTTTATTTCCAACAAGAGAGTCATCGATATTATTTCAGATTTCCATGGTCTGTGACTGCAAGCAGTCAGATGTGTGTGTGTGTGTGTTACAGGGTGGGAGGGGAAGGGGGAAGCTGAACAGAAGATATGAATTTTAATCAGTTTGCTGAATGAATACAACACTGTATTTTCCCCTACCCTACTCAGGATGACAATTCAGAGGAGATAACCTTCTCCTTTGAAAAACCTTGAAGGGAAAGTTTGTTTTTACCATAACAAATGCAACAAAAGAAGAGGGAAGCTGGGAAAGGGAGAGGGCAGACAAATTAAATGTCAAACTTTCTCTCCTTTCTTGAAGATAACAGCATACTAGGAAACCTTCTTAGAAGCTTAATATAAGTGCAGTTAAGCTGTTGCCAGCTGCAGTAAAACCTCTCTCTCACCTTTCTTTCTGTCTTTCAAGATATCTTTGAATGTCCTCTCCTTCATCATAAATCAGACCTGTGAGCAATTATCACTCAAGCCGGATGGCAGTGGCCTGAGTGGCCACTGCTATTCCACTGCTGTAATCTGCACTTCGTCAGGTTACACTACCCTTGATGAAATTTCACATTTCTTTGCCAATGAGCGTTACCTCTCCATTTATGACTCGCTGTCTTTGCAGCAGAGAACTGTGAATTTCATTCCTCTCCTTGTAATTTGTTTAAGCATCATGGACCATCCGGTGGTGCTGAGCACACCCAGCAAACCCATCGGGGAGTCTCAGAGCATCCCAGCAGGATGTGATTCTGCCGCTGTTCCTCACATACTGCCCCAGAGGGTATTTCTCAGCGCCTCGGAGGGAGACTGGACACAGACACCCTCGTCTGGGATGGTGCTGATGCCACTGTCACAAAGGGCATCAAAGGAACTCTTCGTATTCGTCATCCCTTTTCCTATCCACGCTGCCCTTGGGTGACAGGTTCTTCACAAGTCCCGGCCCCGCCAGCCCCCAGGTTGCACCTTGCCGCCCACACAGAGAAGCGGGAGGCTCTCTGGCCAGTCTTTCAACCAGGAGTGAATAAAACTAAAAAGCCAAACCACCCCGCAATTCCAGCCCCGCGAGCAGGAGCGGGCTCCAGCCTTGACGTCCCGCCCGGTCCGTGAGCGCTCCCGGGCACCCCTGGGCTGCGCGTCCCGCACCGCCGCCACCAGCACTGCCCACAGCTCCACTTCCCACCCTGTGCCAGGCGACTTTTAACTTTTTTAATAAAACCCCCAAAGCAAACCAAAGGGCGCACCCGCTCCCCCGACCGACACACATCCCCGCGCGCGGCTGTCAAGACGGGCATGAAAAAGTAGGCACAGAGAGTGAGAAAGAAAGAGAGAGCGAGAGTCACTCACCGTTGGCGGCGACACAGAGGTTTCCAGAGCCACTTTGAACTAAGAATGACTGAGGGACAAACTCTTCCTCAGAGTCCGAGCCCGCGGCCGCCCGGGCCGCGCCGTCGCCCAGCGACCGCCCCGGGCCCTCATTGGCCGGCGGCGAGGGGAGAGGGGAGGGGGACTGCGAGCGGGGGGTGGAGGAGGCGGACGAACAGGGCAGGGGGGGACCTGCGGGCCACAGACACACACACACACAGAGAGGGGAGGGGGAAAAAAACACAGAAAGAAATCAAATGAACAAAAAAACCACGGCAAAACACGGACAGAGAGACAATAAAAGTCGAGGCGGGGCACGAGGGAAGGCCGCCCCACTCCCCCCGCCTGTCCCAGCGGGGCAGCCCTGCCTGAGGGGCGGCCGGCTGCACCTATCTGACCCCTTTACCTGCTGCCCCTCGGGCTGTTACTGGCCTTTGAAACTCAGCTCCTCCTAATAGCCATCCTTTGAAACTCGCATCCGTCAGGGTTGTTGTTGAGTTTTTTAGGTTTGGTTTGGTTTTTTAAAGATTTTGACATTGGCGAGAGCCCCTGGTCCGAGATGCGCTTTGTTCCCACGACGTGGGCGCTCGCTGTCAGCGAGTCGGACTCACTGATGCGGCCGCGCTCCGTCTTACTAGCGGGAAAGCTTTGCTCGACGTATTGTGAGGTGAATTATTGCAGATTCCATGTGAAAACTGTAAAGTGCTTTTGGGGATTGGTTTAACAATCCCGTTCCCTCTAGTTTATAAAGCAAACGGCTCAAGACTTGCACCCCGCAGCCATAGAGGAAAGGTGCGGACACCGCTGTGCGGGGTAGAAGCATCTCAGGAAATACTCGTAACAGGGGAGAAGCGCAGCTCAGACCAGTGTCATTTCGTTGATTGAACGATGAAACCCACAACAAATCGGGTTCTAAGATTGTATTTTACATAGAGCTGTGCCTGAGAAAGAGCTTTTACTGACTGTAAGGAAATTGAATCAAGTATGTGTAGGCTAAGTAGATCCAATTGGAAAAGAATACTTAAGCAATTAATGGTTATCAGCTTCTTATTCCAGTCATATTTTTAAACAAAATTGGGAAGTCAGAAGTGCCAGACTGGCAAAAAACTGTCAGGCAAATGTGGAGGTCAGATATGTGCAGTACATCAATAAAAACAGGGGGAATATGAACACAGACATATAATACAGGACAATGCATTTAAACATTAACTTTCCCCCTTGCTACTTTTGATCTTAAAGTCATAATGATTAATCTCCCACATTTTCCCAAATACCAAAATGTTATCATGCAAAATCCATCAAAATAAAAGAACAGTCAGCACAAGAAAACCAGCAAGCTTAAAAATTCGTCTGTTTCTAAAAAAAACCCCACATTTTGAACATAGCATAACTCACAACATAGCTGTACAATATTTCTTACTAAACACATCATGAACACTTTGGAAAAGGACACAAACCCAAAACAGTAAAGTGGGTGTAACATTTAAATGCCCCAAAGCTGGTTCTGCTATAATTCCTTCCACCTTGGTCATTAGTTTTTCTCATAATAAGCTCTTTGATGTCACTTCCTTGGCATATGCCAGTCTTGTAAATTGTTGATTATAATCAGAGAAAAAATTGTGGCATTGGAGGTAAACCCTGGGATCCAAGGAAAATACAGGACTGTACCTGTGCTTAGAGACACTTGTCACCTGAAGGAGAAAAGCCAGAGTTGGTTGAGAGCCTATGTGTGAACAGCAGCCTGTGCAGCATGAAGACCCAGAGCCAAAACTGAGTCCTGTGTGTTTTGTTATGATCAGCAGTGCAGTTGTCTGGATCGTCTTCTTGCTGACAACTTTACAGACAGAGAAGTTCCTCCTTTAGGAATGCAGCTTTTAAGGAATCTGCAGCCCACTTCACACTCCCTGACTCTTTTTATGGTGCCAAGGCTGTAACCTTCCCATTGTGCTAACTACCGCTAGAAGCTGGAGACAGACAGCAAGATAAAGGAGCACATGCAAGTGGATGAGCACTGCTTTCCTTGCCACACTCCCTGACATGAAAACTGAGATTCAGCTCTAATTCTGATCTGCTTTTGAAGAAGAAGCAGTCTACTCTCCGTCATACTCTTTGTGGCAATAGAGATTTGATGAGCCCTGACATGTAACAAAGTTTAAATCAGGACTTTGATTTGCTATGCTTTCATTACAAAATAGAGTGACATGTATTTCTAATCCTGTGTAGTCAGAGGCTGAGTTATAGTGGGATGATGATGACTGAAATGGAATAGAAATGTAAAATCAATGTCTTCCTATAGATCAATACAGTTTTTTGGTGTACTTTGTAAGGAGAGGACACATTTTTCCAGCCATTGAGAAAGACTATCTAGATTAAAAAAATATTTCAAGCCTTTGATTCATTTACACAAACACCAGTGAAATGCATAAAAAGGAGGTTAATGGTGTGGCCACCTGACCAAAAAAAAAAAAAAAAAAGGATGGACAATTACAGTAGACCCCCAAAGCTCTCTCTGTGTTTTGTTTAGACAGCACACTTGGCATAACTGTACCTGAATTCTTTACTCTGGACATAAAGAGCTGGAGCAGAATGAGATGAATTTAGAATTGCAACCCTAAAAGCAAAATGTCAGTGCTTTTGTCAGACCACATCAGAAAATTTCTGCCATTTCCACATGGTTGCAAGTTGGATTTTTATTTTTTTGGGGGGGTGTGGTTTTTTTGTTTGTTTGTGGGGGGTTTTTTTGATTTTTTTTTTTTTTTTTTGGTAGGAGCTTTCCTCATCTCCTAGTATTGTAGTTTTGACAAGGATAAAAGAAAAAAAAACAAAAACATAACCAAAACCTTTTTCATGCAACCTTGGGTTTTAATCAACTACACCATTGCAGAGCGCACATGAGAAGATCCGTGGGCTTTCACGGTCATTACGTGCACTTCCAGCAGTGCATGAGCTGACCTTTACAAGGGAAGATTCCCTAGGAATTGTGCATACTAACCACTCAGGGCTGTGCTGCTCTGAAGGGCAGCACACACCAGCACACACCACCGTGTTCCCTGGAAAATTGCCTTTTGGGCATGAATGGTGGATTCTACAGGAGATTTTGCCAGCTGCTGGACGGAAGGTGTGCACCAAGCAGCTCTGCTGACAACATCCAATTAAAATGCACGTAAAGCAAAGCAATACCTTCCTTTTTAACAAGTCAACAGGGCCGTAAGGCAAGCATGTGTTAAATTGTGTATCCTTTAAGAGAATTGCCTCCTTTTTTCCTGCTTGGACAGAAAACCAAGAATTAAACCTGACCTTTTCACAAAAATTAAACCAAGAGAGAGACAAAAGCTACAAGTTTGTTTCCTTCTCAGACAAGTATCTCACTGAATTTACTGCAATGACAGGTCCAAGTAAAACAAGCAGGATTTGGCCCGTAAACTTTCATTCCAGCTGCCAGAGCAAAATTTCTAATTGATTAGAGCAAAAGGAATTTGCAACACTACTGGGTTGCCATGGAACCTGAGCAAGTAGGACAAGCTACGTTGCAGAATGTGCTGTTTCTCCTTCAAAAATACAAAACAGAAGGACTAGATAACACATTCATTATGCACACTCTTGCAATTTGGAACTTAAAGAAAAACAAAATGGATTCCAAGTATGGGTCCCTTGGCATCAATTTGTAACAATCATATATCCGCTTGCAGTGAACAGTCAAAATTATGTTCTTTGGACTTGAGGCAGGAATAATAGTCGTTGAATGTCTCTGTATGAATGATGTGATATTAGCACATATTCAGAGGAAAACAGAACAGAACCTTCTATTTTATCTATTTCAGATTAAAATAAAAAAAAAAACCCAAAACAACAAAACCAGGGAAGATATGTTGCAGTGTCTGGTAGATTTATGAAAGTACTTAGGAAACACAAACTTTGGAAATAGGTTAGTACAAAGAATCTGTTTCTCAGCTTAACTGAGGAACTCTGCAATATTCAGGCAACTGCTTTAAATTTAGGGAAGAGACAAGCAGAGCAGACTGTAAATAGTTAGGGAAAAGTAAGACAAACAGTAAACATTCCTTCATTTTATGCTGCACATTTGGCTGCAATGTTTAAGTGTTACTTTATATCTCACAGAATTTGGTGTTCAAGAGATCAAGAGCTGATTTTGAAAGGGTGTATTCATGCTAGTGTGAATAGAAGGGCTGCCAGAAATACAGAACATTCACAGAGATACTTCTAACTTGTTTCATGGACTATATTCAGTGGATTATACTCATATGTTTATAATTTGTCCCAAGAGAGGTGACAAAAAGTAGATATATACCAAGGCTGACTTCTCACAGAGCTGAAATGACAAGGCAACAGGATTTAAGAGAGTTCAATATATCCAGAGGGTATTATCTGTGATCAATAAATAAGTAGTATCAGCTTTTTTCACCTGATAACTTCTATCAAGCTTCATCCAAGACCTTTAAGGGCTTTACAAGCATGGGGTATGTAAACTTTGAAATACTGTTATCAGATCTGTTGGGATCTGTTATCAGATTGACTGATACAGTGGTCAAAGGGCTGGAACACTTCTATGAAGACAGGCTGAGAGAATTGGGGTTGGTAAGCAGGGAGAGAAGAAGATTCTATGGACATCTCCCAACAGCCTTCCAGTACTTAAAGGAAACCTGTAAAAAAGAGGGAGTGCAACTTTTTACACAGGCAGATAGTGATAGGACAAGAAGGAAGAGTCTTAAACTAAAAGAGAAGAGATTTAGTTTAGATACTGGGAAGAAAGTTTTCCCCTGTGAGAGTGGTGAGGCACTAGCACAGGTAGCCCGGAGAAGCTGGGGATGCTCCATCCCTGGAAATGTTCCAAGTCAGGATGGAGAGAATTTTGAGCAACCTGTTCATGGGCTCAGGGCTGCCCATGGCCTGGGGTGTGGAACTTAGACGATCTCTAAGCTCCCTTAAAGCCCAAACCAATTTGAAGAACAGACTTACATTTCCGACAGATAAGGAAACTGAGGCACAGAGATGTATAATAGTTTGATACAAAATTCTGTCATTTCCTGTACCTGCAATTATATCTCTAGCCACTGAAACAGTCTAAAAGGCTGTTTGTCACCCTCAAAGTATTTTTATTTAGCAGCATTCCTACCATAAAGGAACAGTACAGAGTAGAAGTACTGTGGTTGTGATTATCTCAGTACAACAACTGCAGTACTTTTCACATAAGAAAGTTTGCATTAAGTCCTATCACTGGCATTGCCTTTGTACCGCCTTAAAATAGGAAAGTCTCTAACCAAGGTTAGAACTGATGCACTGATGATGTTAAGCATCACTACAAACAAAAGACATCACAGTACAGCTCTGGTCTTTAAAACGAGTCTTTGCTTTGGGGGTTCACAGGAAGGCTGTGTAAATGATAGCACAGTGTATTCTGTAGTGTGCTGGCTAAGTTTATTATCCTGTCAAAGGAAAGAGTGTAAACAGATGGATTTTATCTTTTTTTTTTATGTCTTCCCCTCACTTTACACAGAAGTTTTGAGTGATCTGCACTGACACTGACATGAAATCTTATTAATCAATATTAATTTGTAGCTAGTCTTGTGCTGAAGAAAACCATAACCTGCCTAAATAACACTTAGGTACCTCTGTAAAGGAAATAAATTAATAATTAAGTCTAAAACTCAGGCAGTCTTATCTCAGTGTATCTGATTGATTAAAACCCCACAAGCGTGAAGCAGTCCTGCAGAGAGCTGAGATCCTGTGTGAGAGCTATCCTTGCAAAGTAGCAAGCAGGGTGGGCACCAGGACATCCTTGGATTGCTGACACCTAGGACAAAGTGGAAAGGTCAGCGCCCTGCCTGCACAGCAGTGTTTGGCTCCTTGCAGAATATAAAAGGCAATGATTTGCTCCACTGGTATTTCAGGGCATCACCGATCCTGCTGGATTGAGGAAGAGAGGGGGAGAGTTATCTGCCATCTTGCTTTTCAAGGTGAAGGGGAATGTGCATGAAGATGAGCCCTGATTATCACATGCTAGAAGACTGGTTTAGGATTCAGGAGCCCCACTCCTTCAGAGATGGATAAGGAAGGAGTTTTCCTAAGGGACAAACAGCATTCACGTCTTTCTCATGGCCGAATATCGAACCTTTCCAGTGGACAGCATAACACACCTCTGGAAAAAGAACGAGTCAGTGAATCATAGGAGTAAGGAATTGTTGCGTAGATTTATTGCTGCTCTTTAACAATAGGTGGTCACAACATTCTTAGTTCAACAGGCAATATATATCTTGTGTTTAGAATTGATTAAAAAAGCAGTCTTGGAAAACTACTCTTAGTTATTTATATTTCCTGAATTTCCACCTGCACTTATGTTTATTTTACTTAATTTAATTTTGTGTATTTGATTTATAGCTTTAAAGCCAGAGGGAAAATGAATGAAACAAAGGGGACAAATGAATATCATCTTAACAAGAAAAACCTGGGCCGTTGCCATGTCACTAAAATTAAGAAATGAGTAGTTGTGCTTAGAAAATGAGAAATAATCACATGCCCTGTATGAAGACTGGCATACTGGGGAAAAAGGGCCATGTGAGGTTAAGAAGGAATGAATAAATTCACCTGGGCTGAAGTGGAGTATGAAGAACACATATTACATGGACTTCACCTGCCTTTTGGGTGATTTGTGCTACTCTCCCAAATTGCGTTTCTCCCCCCATTATGCTGTGAAGATACACAATGATCTTCTTCAACCATTTACCAGAATAGTGCATTTTCTATTGAATTTTCTATTGAGGAAGTCAAAAAGTCACTGTCAGCAGGTCTTGGAAACATTCTTGTTTGTACCGAGCAGACCCTCCTCTGGGTGGAAAACCTCTAGACTGGCAGCTGCTCTGTGAGGAATGAAATACTGGGATATATAAAATCATCACAGTTGAATGCCTGTTACCTGCCTCTGTCCCAGCACAGATCTGGAATGAGCGTTTGGGTCTTATGCAATCCCCAAATGAAGCAGAAGTTATAAAGGGACAAGAAACAAGGCAGACCTCAGATCTCCTTTCCCCCAGCTCCTGAGGTTACTAAGCTGACCCAAAACAGCAGAAAACAATTATTGATTGAGCAAGATGGAGAGGAGTAGGGAGAAAATTGTTCCCTTCTGAAGTGCAGTTCCTCCAGGGCTTGGGGTGCTCTGGAGCAGCACAGCCGCACTTAGAATTTTTTGCCAACAGAAGAAAATAATATGGTAGATTTTCAGAAAATTACATGGGCAATTGCCCCAGCCGGATACTCAGCTTGCTCATTTATAGGCACAACAGTAGAAACAGACTGTGTAAGTTAGCTACACAATTCTCTACATCATCTCTTTCCAAGGCTCAAATCGTGCTGCTATTTAAAAGCGCAAACAGGTAACATAATTTCCAAATATGTGGGAGATTTCTTGTATCTTTTTCCAAATTGAAGAAGTAAGGATCAAGAAATACTTTCTTCTGATAGAAACAGTATAAACAATCCTAATCACCACAGAATATTTATATCATGGCTTGTGAAATATTTGTGCAAGTAATTCGTACCATCTAAAGTTTTAAGGAAAATGCAACCCCCTAATTATGGCTCAGCATTACAAAAGCTTCTGCAGCTTTACTCAAACCCAACTTGTAAAAGAATAATGTAATCAGTAGGCAGTCTGATGAGCTGCCCGTGAAGTGGCCCCTTCTCAGTCTGACACTAATGCTCTATCTGATCCAAGCACCCAATATAAAGTATGAAGTCCTCTGCAAATGATTACATGCAAATCTCCTAAAAGGTCCATTTTCCTGTGTTTGATCACCAAACTGTAGGCTTTATAGAAATTGCTTCCTCTAAGCTTAGTGCTAACAAAATGGTTTACACTAGCCTTGCAAAACTCTTCCTGATAGGCTTGGTCAAGGCAAAGAACTTGTTCATGCTCCTGCTACCCCAGCAGGGAAGAGTTATTATACAAGGGCCACTGCAAGGCTTTTTCACCTGCCCTAGCAAATAAAATTTACAGAAATGTCTTGCAGGGTGGTTGGCAGTAATTTTCTAAAATTAACTTTAAAGTAATGCCAGAGGAGACAAAATTATGGAGCGCTAAAAACTAACCATAATCACATAATGTTAGAACCCACTTACCAGACAGCAAAACTAATTCATCCTACAGCCAAAGCACCTAAAAATCCACAGGTTCAGCTCATGATCACTGATACACTCTGTCCTGGCCCCTGAGGGTGGGTTCTAACACACATGTGTGAAACAGTACACGATGAGGCAAACTGTGCTGCTAAGGAAGAAAATCTGCATTTCCACCTCTTAACCAGATAATCACAAACATTTTTTGAAAGGAGTGAAGGCTGCAGTTGTTAAGAGAAATCCAGGATTTGCTTGGGGAAGCAGATGGATAAGGTGACATTGTGCAGCATAGTCACTATAGTGTCTCCCTACACTCTGGGAAATAGAACCTTTATCTTCCAGAGGCCACTTTTTCTGTCTCCAGTTTGAGTTGGAATGTCTCATTTCTCTTCATTGGCTATATAGGGAGCCCTGGTGATCCTTACTTGTGAGTAAGTGAAAGTGTCATGAGCCCTGGGCTTAATGTCTAAAATCTGCCTGAAGGTAAGGCAATCTCACTGAGATGCTTTTGGCAGTGACAGTTTGGCTTGCTCCATAATACAAATCCGTAATTGCCCTATCATATGTGCAGACTTGACACTTTCCTCCTGAGCTCATAGACAAAAGTGCTGTACAGTAGCAATGGAATTGGAGATTAAACACACAGGCAACTGGAGATAAAAGTTTCAGGAAGGAGAACTCTGATGCAAGGATATTTTGTGCTTCTCTTGGGGAAAAAAACATAGTCTGCCCGAGTAAGTACAGTCCAAAGAAAACGCAACAGCTGAAGGTCTCAGGAGTCTGGCAAAAGGGTAATAAAGGTGTACGGCAGTGGGACCCTACCTGTCTGTGCCTAAGTGTTCTGAGGAGGAAATCTGGTGTGACAGGAGCGTTGCCTGAACAGATTGTATCTGTTTCAATTACTTAAGATTATTGTTGACTTTGAATTTCTGCACTGCATAAACTAAACTTGCTCAGCCTCTTACTGGAGCAATCTCCTCCTAGTTTCAGTCTTTAGCTCCATAAGGGTTGGAAGCTTGCATTCTTAAAGTTGTATGGGAGCTGTTTTTCAGTCACTGTTAATTCTTATATTCTAGCCAAGCTCCCTAATTTTTGAAGGACTTTTTTTTGCAGTGCATGATTTCAAAGAAAACAAGCAGCCCTCCCTGTAACATCTAAGAGTCATGGTTCAGAAGATCACTTTCTTTCTTCAGCTGAGAAAAAAGATCAAGGCAATTTGTGCTAAAAGACTCTTCTTAGATGAACTTTGAAAGGGATATGATTAAGAAGAAAGGTTATTTTCCATCACACTGTCTGTGAGCTAGCCCTGGGGATCTGGAATTGAAGACAGTGGAAAGGTTTCTGCAGAAGGAGAAGCAGGATGAGTGCTCGGTCCTTATGCTCCAGACACCAGCAGCAGAGCATGGTGCTGTGTTCATAACACTTGTGCTCTGTGCTGTGCTGCCATGTGCAGCCTGCAGCACCTCTATGGCAGGATGTCTGCGCGCAGGTGGATAGTGGGTGTTTGTCCCTTCTGGCTTAGTCTGAGAGTAACTCCCCACTCTGTAAGCTGGGGAAGATCTCTTCAGACCTGTCTGATCTGATCCTTATGTGTCAGACTCTCATTTGGCACTCACCTCACGCTCCTGAATGCATTTGAAGATTGCACATATCCTGTGCCTGGCACAGCTCATTAAAAACCAGACCTATCCTGCATCTTCCAGCAATTGTAATCAGTTTTGTCTATGTATTCTGCAGGCTTTTCAAGACTTTGGACTCCTTCTCCTTGTGTGCATATGAGGCATGCAAAACTGCAGGGCTTTGATCTTTTGTTTATCCATTAGGTGCTCTTGCAATGCAAGCTGTAAGAGTAGAGAAGCTGTTTGTGCTCAAGTAGCTGTAATTACTGTGGAGGAGAGCAGCTCACAGCGTTCTGTAGGCAGGGAGAGGCTGAGAGTGTCCCTTTGCTACAATCTGCAGGCAGGACCAGTGCTGCATTTCCAGGGAGGTCCAAGTGGAGATCACACACTGAGAAAGTTGCTAGGAAGAGGTGCACCCCTCACTGCTCTAGTCCAAACTTTCACCTTATAAACCTGCACTTCAACTTTGTCTTCCTAGAAAACTTCCTGAATTTTTGCTGATGCAAATGTATCTGAATTTGAGGCTACATATCTGTAGGGGATACTCTTCTCTCCTGGAAAAGATTGCCATTTTATGGTATTGGCCAAAATGGTAATGCAGGAATATGACAATATTGAGCCAGGAAGGGATAGCGTTGTACCAAAAGTTGTGATTTGCTTTACATTTGTTTCAGTCTTAGAACAACTTAGAAACTATGCACTAACAGCCACCCACAAGAAGAAAAGAAATGGATTGAGAGAAATTTTCAGGTTATTGACTGAAATTTCAGGTCCCAAAGCATGGGAACAATCCTTTTTCCTCCAAAATAATTTATGTATTTCAGCAGATATCAAAACAATTTGCAATGCAATAGCAAAAATTCAGAAAGTTTGAGACACCATTGATGTTACTGTTATTTTTTTTTTCCTTCAAAGCATTGATATCTTTAAAGCTGCAATTTAAATACCTCAATCATGGATTTACTGACTTTTACCCTATAAGAAACTGACTTTTTTCCAGTTCCCTGCTCAGTGGAAAAGATGAAAATTTTCAAATCACTATAAAAAAGATTGGACCCAAATGATGATTTGCTGGGTAGAAGGAAGGTAGTGATAATTCAAAATGCATTGCAGGCACATCAGAATTATTTTAAAATCCCAGTACTTTAGAGAAGAGTGGCTAAATACAGAGAAAAGAATACCTGGTCTCATTTACTGAACGGTCTCTCTACCGCTCATTTCTCCCAGCCTCTGTCTGTTTCGCAGAGGGATAGTTAAAGGAATTGATAGCTAAAGGAATTAATTAATATTCCAGAAAAAAAGCTCTCTTAAAAAGATGGGAGCAGTATTAGAAAATAATTCCTTTCTTGGAAATAAGGCACCTGAGCCCACATGAAATTGTGCTGCTGGTTTTGCCAGAACAGAACACACTACTGATCCACCTTATATACTTATCCCTTTCCCATCCCTGGCTGATTGCAGCCATGCAGTGCTCCCATAAAACAGTTTATCACATCCAATGATACAGGGGGAAAACTCTTTCTGATGCTGCATGGTAACCAAACCTAGGCAAGGAAGCACAATGGCTAAGACACCTTATTTTTCCCTGACTGTTGAAATAGTATGTGCTGTGTATTCCAAATCATTGGTAATTATTTCCCTCAGTCTATTTGCCACAAAACTAACATGTAACAGGTAGCTTTGCATGCTTGTGATGAAATATTCCCTGCTTTCCTTTTAAAATGTAATGGTTTTAATCATGGTAAAATGCTAATGGGAGAAGAGAATCCTTATGTTTTGGGTGGCAAACAGCCTTAATTGGTTTTGTCCATCTCTGAAGGGGTTATTCACCATAGAATAGAATCTCTGCTATAACAAGTCTAACTTTAAATTCCTGATCAATTAGTCTGGCCAGCCTGATCCAGAGTTTTGGAGGTCCAACAATGCCCACTCTCAGATGGGCTCCTGTTATACTGCACTGAACACTCCTCAGTAGGCTGGTGAGCAGACTATGTAACATCGTGGTCTTTTATCTCTAATTTTGATGATTACCTGCCTGACCTCTTTGGCAGGCTTGATCATCTGTACGCTGTTCAATACTTTATACAGCTATTTTCTTTCTTATGGCTCCTTTAGAGCTAAAGACCCTGATCCACAAGCAGCATGCAGACCCAGCTGCCTTTCATCAGTCCACATGTGTGTCAGCCAAATGCCTACGAGTGTAGAAACTCTGACTAAACAGCACTTGAGGCACTTCTGCAGACATTACAGCAATTCCACCACCCTTTATGAGCCACTCTGGCTTCAGCTTTGTCCTAATTTTTACCTTTTGGCTATCTGTGTATGCATTTATATGAGATGTGTTTCCCCCCTAATCTTTTAAATTATGGTTGAGCAGCACTTACATGCACAGAAAAGAGGCTCTTTTTTCTCTTGGACAACTTTTCAAGTGATGCTTTTCATTTACAAAAAGAAAAAAAACAACACAAGAACAAACATAACCCCATGCCCCCAAACCTTGAAAAGTCTAGAAGTAGAAAAATCTTTTCAAAGCATATGACTTTTTGAATATTTATATAATCAGCTGCCTTGGGTTCATAAAGCATGAAAATTAAAGGAGACAGCACAATAAATGCAAATGATTCTGGGGAGATTCCTGTGGTCCTGGATGGTCAGTAAACTTGATCACTTCTAAGGGCTATCCAGTTATGGAAGCTTCTGTGCTCACTGAAGTTCTTGTTACTTAATCTGCTGGTTCCCTGATTTTTAACATTAAAAAGAGTACTATTGGAGAGAGAAGCCTGTCTGTTGCACAACACTGCTGAGATAAAGAGCCACCTTAAATTCTCTAAAGACTGAAAAGCCACCAAAACTGAGTGGAGCCTAGAATCAAGGCCTCCCATTTCCTGGGGAAAGGTTACAATTCCTTAATTATTTTAGAAGAGTTATTATCAGTGTTATTTAGAAGTGTTATTATTGCACATCATCAGAAGATGGCCTGAAGGACTGACACTCAAATGTTTCCTATTAGTTGCACTGGAAGACTTAAAGAAATTAATGTAGAAAAACACATAGGAGATACTCAAGCTTCCTGTGCCTTGTCCAGGTGGGAAGGGATTCCATATGATAGGTTGATTAAAACTTCCTCTGCTTATCTTCAAGGCCATCTACTTTCTTCCACTTCTATTTCCACTCGCAGAAGGCAAAATTTGGATAGCTTTTAGTGTATAGACTGGATTTCTCCTGAACTGTTTGGGACCTGAGTTGCCAAATTCACTAGATTTCTTGGACTCCTAAGTTACGTGTGATTAAGAATGCATAAAAACCACAATTTCCACTACTTAGTCCTTAGCAGAAAGAACCAAAATTCACATTTCCTTTCTTGAACTGAAATGCTGAAGTCATCAAGTAAGAGGCCCTGACACAAGAGAACATCAAGATTTTTTTGTTATTTTGGAGTTGATTTTTTTCATAGTTGCAGAAAACCAAGAGCATATGGTGAAGACAGTAAGTAGATTTTGGTGGTTTTATTTGTATAATCAAACAAACAATGGTATGCCTAAGAGGCAATGCTTGAAATTTTTAGCAGACATAACCATAAATAGAGAATATTTCCAAATATATCTCAAACTATCAAGAGTTACCTGCACACAGACTTTGTACAGCAAGTATGAGTTGTATTTTTGCGTTCTTGGCTGAAAAAAGCTACAGTCTATCCCTGTGCCTTTGGGCATAAACTAAGTCACCACACGCCCATGGGGAAACAACACACATTTGGAGATGCTTTAAGAAAAACAAAAGCTCATTGCTCCCTGTCACAGCTCAGTTTATACAGAAGCTACAGTAAAACTCATTTACATTTGGGATTCTAGCAATGGACAGGTAAAGGTGCTGCTGACAAACTGTTCTGCATCTGAAGGTTCCTGAAGGCATTCCTTATCTAAGGCTATTTCAAAGGCAGTTCTGCTTGGATCTGTCGGCTGATCCACAATAACTGTACTGCCTTCTGTTTTTTCCTTTTTTATCTTTTCCTTTCCCTTTATGTTTTCTTATATGCTGAAGCTGATGCAAAGATGAATGTGAAAAGGCATGACATTTCCCTTTTGTTAGAAGCTCATGACTTTTATTATGTGTGTCCCCAAAGGTAGCTTAGCCAGAACTTGGTGCTATTTGAGTGTTTCTGCCTTCCAGTCAATGAAAAGAAGAGTCTCTGGAACCAGGGAGCAATAAAGCTACTTCAGAATCAAAATGGCCACTCTGGTGTGAATATTAAAAGTTCTCTCTCTCACAGACAGGCACCCATACAGGCATACACACAGACAAAAGGATTCAGATACCCATTGTTCTGTGCCATTTACCCTGCGAAAATACATACACTCTATTACAAATTCTTAGCAATTTCTTTAAACTTGCGCTTAGCTGCAAAGTCTGCTGCTTCTGTTTCAGATTTGAGGAAAGCTTGTCTACTTTTTCCAAGTATATCACTTCTAATAAAATATTCTACCTGTCCCAGTGTTTTCTTGACTGACTCATCAGACTATCACTCCTAAAAATATATGCCACTAGGCTGATATTTCAAGGGCCTGAAATGGTGTATAGATTTTGAAGGTTTATTTTGAGAAATAACTTTCTACTACAACATGGGTTCTATAACTGTGTTGGTAGCATAATCAGTTAAAGCTCTTCTGGTAGTAAAACACCAAACAGATTTCTCTACATTGTGCTAGTTTTGGTGGGGGACAATGGCATCCAGTAATACAAAGATCTGAAAACTTGAATTACATGAAAGAAACCTATTATTTAAAACATAAGAAAATCTAACACGAGTCTCAAGCAGCACAGATAAAAAGAAAAGGTCAGCAATCGGAATGAGTCCATTTATGGACGGATCTATACTTTGTAGATTTAATTTCTAAGCTTTGCTGTACCCTGTCACTGATGCCATCCCTGTGAGCACATAAACATAGACAACAGTAGCAAAGGCTGTTTGAACTATGTGGAACAAATGATGAACTGAAGTCTGAAAACACAAATTTCATAGTGTCATTAGAACTTAACTCTGATGTCAGCAGAGTGGGGAAGACTACCAGGAGCTAATAGAGAAAACTTACAGGATATGGGGAAGAGACAAAAAGACATGAGGGTTTTGTATGGCATTGCAAAATAAGATACCCAGAAAGAGAACTGATGAAATAACAGTGACGAACTTGGCCACTGGACCCACAGGATGAGAATGCATAGCTGTGCAAATGATTTTCCATCTGGTTTACTCAATAAAACATATGTATGTTCAGAAAAAAAAAAGGGAAAATCCCTTCAGCTGCTGTAACTTACGAGTTAAGTCAGGTAGCAGAACTGAGATTCATTTGTAGCTCAAAATCTCCACATCAACAAGTGTATCTGCTGCTTTTGTTAATGCTAGGTGGAAAATGGAAGGGGTAACATTTTATGTAGAGAAAGCAGTTGTGTCTGATTACATACAAATGCTAGTTTAAAGCTCAAATAAGTATGGATTTTCCCTAACTGTGAAAACAGCTCTTTAAGCCATTAACTTTTGTGTTTACTCAAGAAATAGGTGTATTTAAAATCAGTCCAAAATTCCATGGCCAGTCATTGTAAAAATTCTTACTTTTTAAAAAAGTAAACAAAATTCAAGGTCTGCTTTTGTTGTGGGAAAAGGTCACTTGGAGGAACAGAGAAGGTTTTATGATCCGTTTTTCTTTCTTACTTGCTGTTGCTGGGATGATGTGGAGTCAGCCAAGAGATGGATTAGTGAATGTCTTCTTTACACTTCCCATTTTATCCTTCCCAATGGTAAAAGATGGTTGTTAAACCATGTAATGGAAAACTGGGCTGATGGAGCTGGGTTATAGTTTTTGGAACAGTGCTTTTCAAACCATTACATTTTCCCAATCTCATTTGTTCATTAATTCAGCTGTCTCTTTTACCACAGCCAGTGCTAAAATTCATATAGCAATGATACATCCAGCAAATAGCACATTGCTGTGTAGGCAGGAATTGCTCTCTTCAGATCCCTGGCAAGTGATAAGCACATGCCCTTGAGCCTGAAGGTTTGGGGTTTTTTTCTATTTTTTAAATCCCTGTTGCATTATGCAAATCTAGAACTGATTAGAACATCTGAATAATAGCATCTTCTTCTGCCACCTGTTCACCAAGGCCTTAGGAATCACTGGAAGAAACTGAAAATCCAAACTCAATTTCCAAATCTGTCCAGCAGCACAATATATCTGACAAACTGACTGACAGAAGCAAGTTTGCTTCTTAGAGGAGAAAAACAGATGAGCAATAAAGCTACCAGGCCAAAATCTTCCAGTGTGTCAGATAAGAGCACACCACTTCTCTTGATTCCCATCATAGGGCTCTATCCACTTGATCATCCCATTTGCTAAAGAAACGTAAGTATTATTAAAAAAAGTGATATCAAGATTGAAAAGAAAGCAAATTAAACCAATCTACCCCTCACACCTTGGTGTTTAATAGAAATCTGCAATGAATAGATGTGTTTTGTGAGGGGTCTGTTTCAATAAAACCTGCCTTCATCTCAAAAGGGACTAGAACTAGACTAGAGTGAAATGAACTCTAATAATACCAGCTTATCTGCTACTTGGTAAAATCCTATTTATAAATTTATGAATGCTAATTAACCATCTTGCAATAGCAAGCAGAATGTATATTATTCCAAATGAAAACATGGAAAGTGTTAGAAAAGACACCACATTGATTAATGTCTAGCCAGGTGTTTTGTATAACCAAACTCTTTCTATCTGACAAGTTTTTCCTGTCATTTTTCCTTTTCATAAGAGACTCGTATGAGATGCTTCAAAAGCTACTTTAGTTCTTTCTTAAAAGATTGCAAGTTGGCAATTGAATCATGAAATCACTGAATGGTTTGGGTTGGAAAGGACCTTAAAGATCATCTAGTTCCAGCCCCTCTGCCATGGGCAGAGACACCTTCCACTAGACCAGGTTGCTCAGGGATGCATCCAGCCTGGCCCTGAAAGCTTCACTGGGCAACCTGTGCCAGTGCCTCACCACCCTCACGGTGAGGAATTGCTTTGTAATACCTTGTTTAAAGCTGCCCTCTGTCTGTTTAAGACATTACACCTTGTCACACCATGTCCTTGTCAAAAGTCCCTCATCAGTCCTTTTGAGGCCCCTTTCGGCACTGGAAGGTACTCTAGAGTCTCCTGGAACCTTCTCCAGGCTGAATAACCACAACTCTCTACTCCTGTCACCATTGCAGAGGTGATCCAACCCTCTGAACATCTTCCTGGCCACCTCTGGACCTGCTCTAACAGGTCCACACACTTCCTATATTGAGGAGTCCAGAGATGGTGCAGCACTGCAGGTGGGGTCTCAGGAGAGTGAAGCAATAGTACAGTGGGCATCTGAGATTGTCCCAGAGCCTGAACTTGCCAGAAAACAAGCAGAAGCCACTATGAACAATAAAGTGGAATGAGTGTATTTATGACTGACCTCTAAAGAGAGATATTATGTGATAACTGTGTTACAAAAAACATGGTCTTTATAAAAAGACTTGTAGGTAGAAAAGTCCACTATAGGAAATCCATGCACATTTATAAGCCACATGACAAAAATGTGTAGCTATGATGTAAGATTGATGGAGTAGGCTTAGAAATTGTCTGTGAGACTCTCACAAGATGGAGACACACACAGCTGGCTTGAGACATGTCAGCTCTGGAAATGAAGAAGTTGCACAGATACAAATGAGCTGCTTCCTCATAGCCACCTTTCCATGGTGTGTCCCTGACCTTAAAAAGCCTCTTCAGGATTGCCAAAGTCTAAAGAGACTTGCCAGCACAGACCAGAGCCATCACAAAACCCTGAGGCACTGCTGCATGACACATACCAGCCCTGAGGTTTGTCAGGTCTCTAAAGATTCAGATCTTTCAAGGTACCTACCTGCTTTTCAGGATAAAGGCTTGGGAGGGAGGTACATTTCTGCAATTCTTAGTTTGAAGGCCAGCACTGACAAGTGTGAGCATCTGAGCAAAATGTGTATCACACCTTGACAGAGCTGATTACCAAAGGTCATTTTCCACATGGACTATTCTTAGTGATTTGAATTGAATTACTATATAAAAATATACTATTATATATTGTTAACTATATAACTATGTAATATTATAATTACTAAAATTTTATAGTAAAATATATTATATTTTTACTATATTATTGTATATATACTATACTGTATTTATATAAAAGATACTATAATTTTATAGTAAAATCAGAATTACTATATAACTATACAACAATATTGAAAAACTGTATCAGGCATTATTTAATGAGACCCTGGGAAAGAGGAGGTTGGAAACCAAAGTTATCTCAGTTCCTGTTGGCTGTGTTCATGCAGAGATGCATTTATTCTGTGAACAACTCCACTGAAATCAATGTACATCCCTGTAGAATAACTCTTTGACCAGTTGGATTAAGAGAAAAACAGCCTGGCTTCTTTGGATGAGAAAAATTGCATAGAAGTATAGCATTATTTTTATACCCTTTCTTATTAATATATTAAACTCCTCATCATTCTTCAGGGGAGATGAAGCACAGCAATGCTCAACACGACTGTAGGTTGCAGTCACTTGTGTCATTCTGTCAGATAGATGGTTTTTACATGGTGTATCCTGGACAGCCAAAATATCAAGAGGGTAATTTGTCTCTAAATTATGGCTGTTAGTAATTAATCCTCTTTTAGTCTGGACTTGGGTGACCTTTATAAAGAAGAAGTTTAAATTAAAAAAAAAAAAAGGAAGAAATGGGCCCTCTCTTCACAAACATACACACTTTTGTCTTAAACTTGTAGTAAGAACTATGAAAAGAACAGAACACCCTACAGTTGACCCAAAATATAGCCCAGAAGATGCATGCAGCTGAATTCTGCTGTATTTGAGGATGAAAGACTTTTCCCATAGTGGCAGTGGGAAGCTTGTGACCTCTTCAAGGCTTGCCAAAATCAGGTCATCTCTGTGATAAACTGCTCAGTCCTGCATTTCCATCTCGAAAAGTTTCCTGATGAAGTGTGAAGGAAAATGTCCGGCCTCTGTAGATATGGTGTTCCTTAAAACCTTGATGAAAATCAAATGTCTCCCTCCCTTTATTAGGGATGTTAAACAGAAGCAGCTGTGCAAGGGACATGCAGTCTGTCAGCACGACCTTCAGAACTGGTACCTGCTCACTCGTAATTGCACAACCATAGCTGCTTATCATATAGAAAGTGAATCCAACACCTTGTAGGAAATACCTTTGAGGAAACAGAGTCATGATGAAATGTTGCCCTGCTTTATTTTTGTGGGTGAATTCTAGCATTTATAAAAATAAACTACGTCCTTGACAGATAAAAAGCAGACATAGTTTTTTGTGCAGACTGTTTGGGGTGAGACATCTCTGCCTGTTTCTGTTACCAGATAGCTTCACTTGCAAACTTTAGTTTTGTTAAAAAAGAAAGGAAACCATTACAAAGCTGTCCCACATGTAAGGAGAAGGGCAACCTTTTTACATAGGTTTTTTAAAAAAACACATAGGAGAAGAAGTAGAAGGATTTGTGGTGAAACCATCCCTGTGTTTGGGCTGTCTTGTTTTTTTGATGGTAGGGTTTGGGTTTGTCTGGAAAGGCTTTTTTTTTCAATATTTATTTTTTCTCATCTGAAAATCTGGGAGCTTATCTAAAAAACAGTGGCGACTTCTCTTTCAGATACAGCAATCTCTTCCATCTCAGATTTGTTATATGTGATTTTAAGCTCCATCTAATTGAGACTGCCTTATCTATGTTATTCTTAGAAACCAGAAGTTAATCTGTAAGAGCTCCAAGTTTATCTTTCCCCTTTCTAGCCACATCTCAACTTGAAAAAGCCCATGCCATCACCCTAGTCTGCCTCATTTATCAAAATAATACAACAACTGATCCTTCTGGAAGGACACAATGTGAGACATGCAGGGCAGGACACCCATATCCCCAGGGCACTTTTGGGGAGTCAGGGATGGATGTGTGCCCATACTGCTGTTCCTTGGAGGTTTGGTTGGCTGGCTGGGATGACTAAATTTCAACACACATCACAACGTGATGGGAAAGATAACAGCCTTATAGGACCTGAACCCCTTCCTGATCCCCATCTGCAAGTCTTTGTCTAGGGAGGGTGACCAGAAATTATCACCTGTCTATGGGACCCAGAAGATTAAGATGGTGTCTCCTAGTCCATCACCAGATCATGTCCAAACCTGTCCTGTTTTGTGTATTAAGGCAAATTATCAATTCTTAGAGTTGTCAACTCAGTTCCCAGACCTGTGTTTGCTGCACAGAAAATACCCATCGTGCTTCTGTTCCAAACCCCAGCACATTCCAACCTGAGCCAAATGTCCACATGGCAAATGATCATACTAGGTGTAAAGGTTCCCTTAGAGAACTGTGACCTGTGTTTATTTGCAGAATAGGTGAGGTCTACTATTGAGGTTAAATGAGAGAATGGGATGTTTGCAGGAAGATGTTTAAATAGTTCTGGTTTAGTGAGCCAGTAAGTATTGTAACAGACATGGATAAAGAGAGCTGGGAACTAAACTGCTTGTCCAGGTTTAGGAAGAAGTTTAACAAAACCTTTCTTAAGAATTTGTTTGGCTTTCTTACTGTAAATATGGAGCAAAAAAGTTTCCTACTTTCTTGAAGACAACACTCACTTTTGAAGTTTATTTTCCTGACTTTTGTACCAAACAGTTCACAGGGATGTGGATATATACACCTAATGCATCCAAAACTTAGGTCAAGTCTCCAAATCTGAAAGGACCAATTCAGATATCTCAAACCAATTTATTCGTAACACTCAGGGTCTTCCAATTCAATTATGTCACAGAACATGGTGTTTTAATCTTCAGCAAAACCTATCAAAACACATGGTGGTGGCCCACTGAAGCAGTGGGTGCTTGTAAAGAAATGACAGTGTTTGGAACGCTGCACTGCTGGCACAGGGGGAACATGTGAACTTAAGTGTAAGCCAAGTCCAGAAGCACAAAAAGTGTTTTAAGATCAGTGAATTGGACAATGTTGTTGATCCCTGTAGCAAAAAGGGAAGGTTTGAAAGAGCAACAACTGTATGAATGGCCCAAACATGAATACTTAGTCAATGCTTCACAGAGTTGGAGGCATTAGGAATGGAAAAGACCTACGGGGCAACCATGATTATTCTGCTTCAGTGCTCTGTCCTGTGTTTCAAACTGCACGCAGACTTCTCTGACCCAAATGTAGATTTTAATATGTGTATTGTAAAATCAGCTTGATTTAGGGTCCTGAGTCAATCTCTTGTAGAAAGAATAATATACTGCAAAGCATGAACAGGGATTTTAAAAACAAGAAGGGAGCTTTGGTTTCTTTGTTGTTTGTTTCCCCTTCGTCTTCCCTCTTTTATTTTTTCTTTTTAATAGGTTCTGAATACCAGCATGCATTTAACTGTCTGCAAGGCCTAACAAATATTCCTATCCAGAAGGGAAACATTTTCTTTCTACAGTGTTGAAACAGGTACAATGCAGGGATTCACACCAAACAAAAATCTGCTAAACAAAACTGGCTGGTTTACCAGCTGAATGCAAAGTGCAAATCCTTCCCCCAGGACATGATTTTTAGTGGTAGAAAGCGAGGTATGTAGAAAAAAAGGAGAGCTCTTACAAGAACAGAAAATTGCTCCAAGTCATCCTCTGGAATCAGGGACAGAAAGCGGGGAGGAAGGAATTGCAGAAGTATGTGAAGACAATTTCTGAAAAATTTCAGCTTGTGGCCATGGGTGGCACTCATAAGCTCATTATATGGCTATATTATATGTACTGATTTATGCACTTTGCAAGAGAACTTAGGTCTGAAACACGGCAAAAGTACAATGCCTATCCCAACATATTCCTTAGGGAACCTCAAGGCAACATACTTGCCAAAATAAAGGTAAATTTCCACAGGAGTCACAAAAGCCATTGCTGTATGTGAACCAGTGCTAGCAATTTATTCACAAGAGGTCTGGTGTTGTTTCTGTTGCGTTTTAAAAAGCCCATGAAACTTGCTGTCATTTTGATTCTGGAGACTAACCTCTGATCAAAGTTTTCCTCAGCTTTCCTCCTCTTTGACAAGTCCCCTTTCTTCCAGCTCAGTTGCTTTATGTAATAGTTTGCAGCAGCCTGCAGGAAGGCAAGCCACAGACTCCTCGCTTGGCAGCAGTTCAACACTCCCAGAACTGAAGGCACAAGATAGGAGCAGAAGTACAAATATGGAGAGTCACCCTAAATGAATGACCATCGCAGCTACACACTTGAAATAGAAAGAAATTAAGTAAAATCCAAAACCAGAACACAGACATTTTTAACACTGAGGGTGGTAAAACACTGGTACAGGTTGCCCAGAGAGGTGGTGGATGCCCCATTCCTGGAAACATTCAGCATCAGGTTGGATGGGGCTCCAAGCAACCTGATCAAGTTGGACTAGATGAGCTCTAAAAGTTTCTTCCAATGCAGTCCATTCTATGATTCCATGATTTCTATGTTCCTCCATATTCTGAATGTGTAATGGCAGCTGCATTCTTCCTGCTGATTCTGCTCCCTTTCCTTCTTAGCCTGGGTTAAACCCTCATTGCTTCCTAAAAAGACTGGCTTTGCTGGTGAGTCCTAAGGCTAAGAACTCTCTCTGCTGTTCTGGCAATCTGAGGATAAATAAGTCAGTAAATACAGGGATGTAGCCTTTGCAGTAAGACCTGGGGTTACCTGCCTGTGCACCAAGTTCATCAGAAGTGGTTCTGTCATGGACTCTTTTCCCATGGTTTATTGGTTGGCCTCAGCACTACTGTACATAGCTGCAGGACTTTAGGGTTTACAACAGACATCCAAGGAGATGGCAAAGAACTGGGATGATGTGAAATTATGCAACAATTCAGTTTAATGTATCTCTGAACTATCCCTAAACCTCTTTAGATTTTCTTTGGATGGGACCCCTTTGAATGGGAAAGAAACTTGAAAAATATACTAATTAGAAACTTACTAAACAACCTAAGAGATGAAAAATGTCTCCAGCATTGAAAACTAGAGGTGAAAAAGACCATTTGCATCCTGTTTACCTCTTCCTAAGATGGGGTGTGACACTATGCTCATATATTATCATGTATTTTACTCTGATAGACTTTAAATTAATCAAGTGATAAGGTCTACAGACCATGCAATATGCTGCACAGTATTTGCAGTGTTTTTTGAATGCAGATTTATATTCTAGGTAGGCTGATAAGAAAAATTATGTAGCTGAAGGGGTAAAACACTACTCACTTTTTATCAAGATGACCTTTAGTAAGATGGAACTGTAATCCTCATTAACAAAAGCAACGGAACATTTTACACAAAGTACTTATTATTACAATTAAGGTAGACATCTATCTGAATGCTCCTGAAATGTATAACAAAAGATGTTTGTCAACACAGCTAATTTCTATCACAGGGGGATCTGATTACTAAAGAAGCTCATTTTGCTTGAAAATCATCAGCATAAAAAGTCAAGCTTCAGGTGACCAGCAGAGGAGATTACATGAAAAGTATTAAAAAACAGGAATAAAGTCTTGCCAAGTGTTTTTTTCTTTCTGCTGAAAATATTTCAGTAATTTTCACATTTCTGTCATACTGGCCATCTAGTACAGATTACTGTGGAAGGTTCCCATTCTTTGATACTCTACTGAGAATCTAAAAGTGACTTTAATATAATTCAGGCTTCAAACCCTTTCTGCGAACTTGCTCTAATTGTGGTCATCAAGTGCTGCATGCTAATACCACCCCTGAAGTAGGCAGTTATGTCTGAGGGGGCAATAAACTCAAAAATAACAAATCCAAGTTGCCCTGTGTCTCCAGACAATCTGCATAACATTCAATCCATACCAAAGTGGTCTTCCAAATTTCTAATTTCAGGTATTTGACACACAGCCTGAACTCATGCCAGTGCTGATTTGCATCACTTTCCAACCTGCAGCACACTGTGTCTGTTATCTGAATTACTGTCACTACTTCTTTGAACAGCACCAAGACACATATGTCTTGATTTACTGCCTTGTGGAAATAAATAAGCAGCACAACATCCACCAAATCGCTCTTTTTCAGAAAGATCCTAATGATTCTCATGAACTCGGTATCCAACCCAACTGATCCAGACTTCCCTCCCTGTTAGGCAGTTTTCTCATTACTGAATACACTTGGCACATACTGAGCCTTTTTTCTTGTCAGATCTCTGAACTGATTGCTGTGCAGCCTAACCCCTGGAAGATGTCCTGTGTGCTTAGTGAATTTTTCATGAATCCCACATTAAATCTGCAGGCTTTGAGGTGCACTAAGGGAACTGACATATTTACCCTTCCAGATCAGCACCACTGTTATCTTTCCTAAGAAATCATAGGAGCACCTTTGTTTTCAAAATAGATGTGGGCGAAGGAAAGACCATGGTCCTCACATGTCACTCAGCTGCCACATCATCATTCTTCCCAAGTGCATTCCTTAGGCCATTTATTAGCATTGCTAATACCAAGCACCTCATTTTTATGCTGCTAGCAGCAATTGTGAAAGCCATACTGAACTTTCTAATCCATTTATCTATTAATTTATTATCTAATTAAGGCTCACAATGACAGTGCTATTTGTTTAAAAATGCCCTCAAACTAAACCAATACAAAACACACATGCATTCAAATCAATTAAAATGGTACTCGCTAATGTTTTCCTTAATCAGTTGGTAACTGTTCCATTACCGTTTAAAGAAAGGCAAAATTAATTTTAACTTCATCGTAATCGTGCGACCTACTTACATGGTGCCAAACGGATACAAATGGATGTTACTGTCATGTCATAAGGGCATGGAATCGTACCAGTCATGAATTTTTCAAGAGCCATCCTAGGAATAAGGCTTTTTTTTTGCATAGAAGGGCCCTAGAACATTAGTTTAAATGCTGTCACTGAAAGGCAGGCAGGCAAAAAATGGAGATTTCAGAAGAGTTTATTAAAGTTTGCATCATACCTCGTACTGCTTCTCTGTGATTTTTTACTTCCAAGGGCTGTGCCTTTTGCACAACAGCAGAATCTAGTGCCGCATGCCTAAGGCCTCATGTTCATTACAGGGAAAATAAACCCGTCTTCCTGTGTTGTTTAAACAAAGCCTGAGCACATTCTTTAGCTACTGAGCTGTGTCAGGAACCCTTTCCACTGTGTCATCCAGGCACAGAGAAATCCCACACAATACCTTAATGCCATTTGTTTTGGCCGCTGACTTCAAAAAGCAGTTGTGCCTCTAGTTTGGATGCAAAAAGTGCAGCCATTGCATGTCTAAACTACATGCAGATGTTGCACCATCATCTACCTTCCTGATACTTCCACCTTCCCTGAAGTGAAAGATTAAACCCAGTGTTAATTGCTTTCTATGGTGAAGGATTTCTGGGGCACAGTTGGGATAGAGTTCTGCTCCCTTCCCTCTTTCTCTGCTGCTGGAGTTGCAATGGTAACTGCACAGATTATCACACTGGAGATGGTTGCTCCATTTGGTTATTTAGGAACATTTTAAGAGCATCTTTCAAAGCCCACAGTAATGCATACTGACACCAAGGTCTGAAACACAAATCCCCACAGACTCAGTCTATCCTGTTCAAGCCTGGAAATGCATGGAGGAACATTCATTCATTCTCCAGAGTTGTGTTTGAACATGATTAAACTGCTGCTTTTCCCCTCCTGCATGAAGCATCACTTTCCCTTCTGCTCATTATTTATAGTACCACGTAAGATATTTTTAAGATGAGGAGAGGCAGAAAAAGCCAGATTGAAGATACACAGAGCTGTAGTTTCTGTAAATAAGAATGAATAAATAACATAGCTCAACCTCTTTCTTATTGCAAGATTTTTTTTCTCTTTTTAAGACTAAACAGGTAGCCAAAAAAAAAAAAAAAAGAGGAATTTAATAAACAGGGTATTTATACACACTACAATTCAACTCTTGTATTGGCAGAGTTTTAAAACCCCAGCTCTGTAGTGACTGAAATGACAACAAACATACCTGGGATTAAAATCATTCACTATGCCTGAATTTTCTGCAAATCTTTTAAAAAGTGAAGAAATACCCCTGAAGAGACTTCTTTTCCTTTGCAAGGGAAAACAAGGGAGCAGCAGAGAACTCTCAGGATCTGATGCTGATCCTTCTGAAGTCCAGAGAAGACTGTATCTGTCAGCTTCAAACCCTCACTGCCTTCCAGCACTAGTGTCAGCCCACAGGCTTGCAAGCTGGTTTTCAAGTGACAGCTAAGCCACCTGAAGAGTTGCTCAGCCTTATCAGTTCAGTGCGGATTTTTCTGATCATTTTTACTGGATGATGTCTTCCTGAGTGACAGCAATGATCGGAGTACCGGAGGCATGTTCAATAAAGCACATTCCATTCCCAGAGCTTATTTCTTTCCTTTTGTGCTTTATTTACACTAGCTGACATTATGACACTTAATTATTCTTAAAATTCAAAATGTTTTCTGGATTAGAGATTTCTGTTTCATAAAGTTTGGGAGGAAGTGCTAGGTCTGATTAGTGATGCCTGACTCAAAGGAAAACAAACTCCCAGAACAGCCCCCTGACAGTTTACCTCCAATCCTGAATAATGTTAGACCAGGAGAGGAAACCACTACTGCAAAGGATTGGGACCTTTCCCTGTCAAACACCCTCAGTGTGCAGAATGAACAGCGAGCATGCAAGAAACCTCTTACTCTTGTGGTGACTTGCTGCCTGATGTGAACAGCCTGAAAGTGAAGCTGCAGTGTATGGTTTTGGTCACAAAAGGGGCTTTGCCAAGGCATGGCTGAGCTCCCCCTAGGTTCTGCTTCTGCTTCAGAGAATCACAGAATGATCAGGGTTGGAAGGGCCCTAAAGCTCATCTAGTTCCAAACCCCCTGCAATGGGCAGGGACCTCTTCCATAGACCAGGTTGTTCAACGCCCCGTCCAAAGGGGCCTGGAACTCTTCCAAGGTCGGGGATCCACAGTTTGTCTGGGTAACCTGTGCCAGTGCCGCACCTCCTGCATAGTAAAGAGTTTCTGGTTCACTGGTTGCAGCAGAGATGCTCTGTGAAATAGGGATATTCCCTGCATTACTGAAATAGATCAGCTCCAAATCATGAAAAAAAAAAATAAATTAACAATTACCTGTCCCTTAGGATCTTTTCTACCAAACAGAACTTGTAAGCAATGTTGCTGCTATCAGCAGAGAGATCTTTGCTAAGGTTCCTTACCAGAGGAAAAGGAGGAGGAGTTGCTGCTGGCCTGGCAGACTGGGACTGGCAGCACCACGATAAGCAGGGGGCAGGATAGAGCGCAAGGGGAGCAGTTCACGAGGATGGTGGTGGCCAGAGAAAAATGATGACCAAGAGCTCAGGTTAGAAATTAAAGGGTCTCTCCATGAAAGAATGAGTCTTCAGAAGGTCAGGCACCAGGAGCAGGTCTTTTTGAGGAACTCAGAAGTGGACCTTGTGGGTGCTGTTACAACTCAGTCATACCATGGTGCAGTCAGTAGCTCTGGCCTATTTGCCAGCTAAATCACAGCTGAACTCCACCAGGCAAGAGGATTCAGACAGCCATCCTCTCTCTCCCATTGCCACAACATTTCCTTGGATCATGTTGCTCTGGCCCCATCCTTACACTCCATGGGGAGGCTCCTTCAGTGCACCAAAGGCAAATGTGTGTCTGTCCTGGACTTCCTTGCTGGCAGACTGAAGTCAGCACCCCTGAGAGCATCCTGCAAACCCAAAAGGACACCGTGGCTGTGCTTGCAGATTTGCAGATTTGCTCTCAGTGCTGCACACAGGTTTACTCCTGAAGGTAGCGTCAGTGATCAGAAGTGCTGCATGTCCAGCTCTGAATATAATTTTGCCAAAACTCAACAGTAGTAGAGTGCAAATGGCCTTGGAAAAGAGGAACATGTAAGACCATGATCTGCTCTTCAATGTAGTAAAGTAAAACAAGCTTACACCACTGTTTCAGTGTAATAATGTTTATTACTTCATAATAATTATTACTTCATTTATTTTAATAATATGCTTGGGGAGAAGATTGGTTGAAAACAAATAATTGCAGTGGCACACCCTGCCTATATTACGATCATTATGAATATCTATCAATGCACAACACCACAGCTATTGACATCCAGTTATCACATCTATACCAATATCTTCCTATATCAATATATGGAGTGGGGGGAGTGTGAGAGAATCCTAATATTGATGTCGGATAATTGCTGACAAAGGAATCACTGACATTTCTATGGAGTTTCTATACTACTGATAATTCCCAGAATGGGCTATAAGAAAAGTAAAGATCTCCTGTTGCTCAGTTTTTGCTTTTCAATTAATTTTATACTATAAATGATGTTGTACTCTAGAGAAGCTGACATAAAACCAGGTTGTTATGGAAAATCCCTGCAAGATATTTGCTAGTATTAATTCTTTTTTAAAGCAACTATCTCCCTATGCAATTATATTTCAAGAAGCAAAAGGTTATCTTTGTTGTAAAGACACATAATGAAGAAAACACTCAAACTGTTGCAATGTCATTGCTGGAATTTATCCTCCAGCACTACTGTGTTCTCAATTATATTAAAAAAAAAAGTGTTAAATATCAGTCAGAGAGGAACATCATCCAGTAGCTCTATACTTCTGAACAGTTTTAGATTCCAAGGAAAGAAGACTTTTTTTTAACCGACATTATGCTCAGTTTAGGAAAATAAAATAGAAACCAAATAGAAACAGCTGATAAAGAACATCAGAAATATCCAAGCTATAGCCCAGAAAGGGAACTCAGGATTTCTATTTACTAGAATTATTACTGGTATTGTTATGTTGTCATCCACAGTGAGCCAAAACCCCTTTACCCTGAATTTGTGCAAGTCACCTGTCACCCATGATTCGCTTGCCTCTAAAGTGGAAATAAATGTCCTTTCCACAGCTGGGTCTTGTAAAGTTGCATTTTCAGGATTGGAATGCCAGTATAAACTGGTGTCTTATTCAGGGCTTTTTAAACTGTAATGAAAAAAGACTGGGTAATCACCGACAGTGTTGATGTCTTATCTGAGATTCGCCCTGAGATCCCTCTAGTCACAGGAAAGTGACAAATTATTTTTCTTGTGTTTCTAATAGAGTCAAAATGAGTATGGTTCTTTGTAATAGTCAGTTGCTTAACAAGCTCATAAACTTTCATTATGTCTTGCTCTGCAGAAATATTTGTACTGCAGAACCAGACATCAAAGATATAATGTAGCTCTGGACACTGGGACTACTTCACCGACTGCTGCTTGTAAGTTATCTATGAGAGAACAGCATATTGTTTTGTTTTTATGAGATCCTGTAAAAGGAAAGCTGGTACTTAGAAAAAAATGAAACGCTGCAAGCAATATATTGGCTGGATTAACTTCACCTCAAGTACGTATAATTTGAAGGAATCTCTACCAAGTTCAGTATAAACATGCTGTGACTGTGCTTACATGGAAAGTAAAACAGGGCTCAAGCTCCAGTTCACGTGAATTTCCTGCTTAATGTTGCTGGGCTCACAGTGGTCATGGTTTGACCCCGTTGTCTCAGCCTGCCTCTGTGTCTGGGGCCAAATCCATCCTCCTTCATCCATGCAGCTTTCCAGGAGAAGTTTCCTTGCTTCTTTATTGATGTCCAGTGTGTGCCCATGTTTCTAATTAAGTTGGATCTGGCCCATGGTAGCTGCTGATGCACAGTATTGTTCTGAAAGTTGGTAGGCGCTGCTTGGTTAACAAAAGGCAAGTGTACACCATCCCTTGTGGAATTTTCACCAAACTGCTTGATTCTTGACATCCTTGTGCCAAGAATAGAGCACAGGACTCAATTTTGCTTAGTTTAGAATCTGAAGAAAAATTAAAAGCTGCTGGCTACTGCCTTTTGTGAGGATGCAATCAGAAATGCCATTCCGTCAAACAAGTGTCTCTGTCTCCTTGAGATGGAAAAAAGATGTAATGGGAAAAAAAAATCTCATCTCATATCTCATGAACACTACAGAGGGTCATTGGTTAACAGTGCAAGGTGGGGACTTGGAAGGGACAAAGACATGCATTATCCCAGAGTAGATAATCAATAATAAGTGGAAAGG